>VUQS01012898.1:3553-19312 GCA_015108495.1 Heterochromis multidens
CAAACATGACCGACCCCTACCTTCGCCCAGCGAGTCCTCTCCTCTGAGGTGAGTGCAGCTACTCCGTCTCCCTCTGGCTCTGAGTCACAGCGCTCCTTCACATAGCTCAGCTGCCTGCACAGGTTAACACACACATACTGCATCAGCCTTGTTTGTTTTCCACTCTGCAGAGTTAACCAAATTGGACATGACATCTGGAAGTAGAAGAAAATGAATGGATGGATTAAGCGATAAGTGTGGACAGCTGTGCCCATAATGATGAGCTTGTTAACCGTAGCCAGCAGTAAGGATGGTGTTTTCAACTGCACTGATGGTGGTGCATGAAACTCCACAAGCAACACTGATGAGGCTCATGCGGCTGATGTTAAAAGCACTCTAATTTTAGTTCAAAGGCGTAACATCTCCTGACAGTCCACAATCAGAGGTATAAATAGCAAAAATAAAAAAGCATTAATATGTAAAACATGAGAAAATATTTCAAACTTCTGTATATTATATTTAACCTATCCAAACCACCCATGGAAAGAAGAATAACAGCCCAGCTACAGCCCTAATGTTCTTCTGTTTGTGTTTATTTAAAAACAAAAAACAAAAAAGAAGGTATTAATAAAAAAAGAACATTTTCTTTATAAACCAAAATACTTTTCCTCATCATGTTTTATTTTTCGTTTCAACTGTGACCCTATTATTATTTGTCCTATGCAGTCTGCTAGGCCTGTCTCTCTCTGCCTGAGCCTGGTTCTGTGGGAGGTTTCTTCCTGTTAAAGGGGAGTTTTTCCTTCCCACTATCACCAAGTGCTTGCTCATAGGGGTTGTCTGATTGTTAGGGTTTCTTTCAATATAGAGCACTTTAAGGCGACTGTTGGTGTGGATTGGCACTGAATTTGTGCCTTTTGGAACATTTTTAATAGATTCTTTAACTAATATTACGGCTCGCTGTGCGGTACAGACCATCAGAGAAGTCTGTGCTTCAGTTTTGGTGAGTTAAATTCTAGAGTTTTTTTTTAAATCTATTATTTAGCACTTAGAGTCTGTACTATAACTTCAGGCTTGAGAAACCAACAAGTCCAAACCCAGTGGGTAACGTCACAGTGGCTATGTCCATCTTTTATACTGTTTATGCATGTGACACAACCCCCCTGGTGGACACATTATACAACTACACTATATAAATCTGTACGCATATGAAAGAGAAAAACTGGTGAAGCATAATTTCAGGTTTCATGTTCTTACAGCCTTCCAGTGATGACTTTTTTGGGGGGGTTTTTTGTTGTTTTTATTTCACCCTGAAGTCTTTTCTTTCTGTGGTAAGATAACTACAGAAACCTTTTGATGATGAGGTGCTTTTCTTTAATAGTGCTGCTTGTTTATTTCTACATAAATGCAGTGTTTAATGAATAATTTTGCTAAAATATTTCCTCCATCTTTGCATCCATTACTTTGTAACTCTCTGTCCTTCTCTCTGTAGGGAGGATGCAAAGAGATGCAAGCTGCCATGTTATCCAAAAGTGACCACACTCTGCCTGCTCCTCAGAAACCCTGCTAAGTAAGCTTTATAATATTGTTATTGTTTTATTTAACTCTTTCCTCCATAAAGACAACATTTGACAACCTTCTCTGTACCTTAATGACAAGTATATATCAATATATCAATAAAGACGTGGTTTGATGACTATTAGAACAGGTTCCAGGTTTTTCCAAGGGTATCCCTAGTGAGCTGTACAGGCAGAGATAACCCTCACTACCTTCTGGTGCACACCCAGACATTTTGCTCTGGATGAAGGGCTGAAATACGACATAACCACTCAGTTCAGAAAGAGAAACAAGGGTTACTCCTAACAGGTGTCCAAGGGGGAAAGAGTTAAAAAAAAACAAACAAACTGGTTCTGTTAGTCTGTTGCCTCTTGGATGCGAGGTTTCAAATTTGGGTTTTATTCTCGAGTAGTGTGTTTAATCTTTACCTGAGAAGTTCTGGAGGAGTGAGGATTTCTCCATCACAAAGTGCATCAAATGTGAATATCCTCCCACGGCACATCACTACCAAATGGGAGGGGCACGGACCCTCACGCTCTGTGACACAGCACAGCATGCGCATTACACAACAGTGACAAGCAAGCAGAGAAAGAGGGTCAAAGTGCTGTAGGTAAGTCTAAGGTAAAGATAAGAGCCTGTTATTCTACCTGTCTTGAAGTAGTTTCGAATGGTGTCTTTCTTTACTCCAGGTACTTTACAGGTGCAGAAGAGCATTCTGAACTGGTCCATGTCTAACGGTGTATTGCCTGTTTTCTGAGGAGCCAGCCTCTCCCTAAAATAGGCAGAGAAAGACTTAAATATAAAACATAGAGCAACGCATCCTAAAGCACAGTTTTTAGAAATGTGAGTGAGTCTGTCTTACGTGTGAACCAGGTTCCAGTACTGCAGTGTGTGCCATGTGATAATGCTGGCCCTCTGCAGGTAAGTTCCCTCTGCAGGTGGCCAGCAGTGCTCCAGGTAGGGTGCTGGGCCTCCAAAGTTCACATTCAGCTGAGAGGGGATGCGGGCCTCCAGATACGCTGTGTCTAACCACCATTCTTCCAACTGGAGAATAAAGCAAACAAAAACAACGCCAAAGAGTCAACTACATAGCACACTTGTGTCTAAAGAGGCGATATTAAAGACAAAAACAAGGCTTTTATAGCTCAGTCACACACCCAGTTCTTCTTTGTCTTGGCTCTTTGCAGGAGTTTCTGGTGCAGCTCCTGGCCAACACCCGCTTGGAATTTCCTCACAGTGTCCTCTGTAGCTTTAAAGTCTTTCTCAGATGCGAACGGACGAACTGAAGCACAATGAAGTGAAAACGTGGCGATGCAAAATTAGTCTCTCTGTTAAACAAGGGCACCAGCTTCTGGTCATTTTGTTTTGATGTAATAAAAGCTTGCAAAAACAACAACAAAACATTTTCAGTACCCTTCAGAAATTTGAACAGACTTATTCAAAAGATTCTTTTTTTTACATTGCAGCAACTGAGCAGAAACTATAGAAATAACACATAAAATGATGTAGAGAGAAAAATGTGTAAGCGAAGCATGAGTGCTCTATTTTTGATTCACACTGTCACTGGCACACTAACCAGCTAACCAGCTTCAGACAGCTTTTAAAAGTTACCTTGTTGAATTATTTTTTGTTCCTTCTAGTGTTTTAAGGTCATCAGTTTCTTTTGTGCTGAGAGAGTGTTGGTATAAAGCAAACAGTCTTATAAAACTACTCCTTTAATCATTATTATGAGAAGAACCAATCAGCGGATTAAAGAGAAACAAAAGATTCATAATTACTTCAAGACATGAAGGTCAGTCAGTCTGCAACATTTTAACAACTTTGAACGTTTAAAGTTTTTCAAAAACCTTCAACGCTGTGATTAAACTGACTTATTAGGACCACCCTGAGAGAGTTGAGAGAATAACAAGCGTGCAAAGAAAAATAAGTCCACTTTGTAGAATTTGCACTTTTGTAGCGCCACTGCCTAAAATTAAAGTCCTTCTAGTCCTCCTTAGGACCAAATGGGTCAAAATACAGAAAAACCTAAAGCTGGTTTAAAATCAGACCTCCAAGGCCTTCGCCTTCCACCACCCACTCCACACAGCACTGGAGACAGCAAAGCGAGCTCTGGGTAGTGACCGAAAGAATGACATCACAGATACAAGAGGTGGAAATGTACTTCCTCCAAAGGGTGGCTGGGCCCTCACTTTGAGTCAGGGTGAGGAGTTCAGTCATTCGTGAGGAGCTCAGAGTAGAGCTGCTACTTCTCCATGTTGAAAGGAGTCAGCTGAGATGGTAGCTGAGGTATCTGACCAGCATACCTCCTGGGCGCCTCATAGGTGAGGTGTTTTGGGCATATTGTAGTGGGAGGAGACCCCAGGGCAGATCCAGGACATGCTGGAGAGATTATGTCTGTCAGCGGGCTTAGGAACGCCCAGACAAACTGGGGGAGGTGGGACTGCTGCCTCTGTGACCCGGATATGGGAAAGCGGTAGAAAATGGATGGATGGATGCAGAAAACACTTAAATATGTAGGTGTTTCCAAAGGTTTGACTGTAGTGTACATAAACTTATAAAACACAGTCATACATACATCTGGTAACACTTGCATGATTCCTGCTAAGTTAAATCCTTAAGCTTTTGGAAAATAACACAATTTAGTAGTTTTGCCTCTGTACACGACCACAGTAGATTTTAAATGAAACAATCAAGATGTGACTGAAGTGCAGACTTTCAGCTTTAATTCAGTGGGTTTCACAAACATTTAGCCTTAACTGTTTATGATTTACAGCCACTTTTATAAACTGTTCCCCATTTTCAGAGGCTCAAAAGTAGAACAGTTTTGATGGCCCGGTGAGGCAGGAATCCCTTAAATTGGAAATAAATTACCACTAAATTATGGCAAAACAAAATTCATAATATTTAGTAAAAGGCAAATAAAAAATAAGGTAAAAATTATGATGAATGATGTTGAAACAGAAAGAGTGTATAAACCAGAGTTTTAGGTATGATAATTGACTATAAATTATGTTTGCAGGCTCATATAAACAATGTAAAAACACAAAAATGTCCAAAACTACTCCAATATTATATAAAACTAAAGACATTTAAATCAAAAATCATTACACATGCTATATTACTCCCTAATAGTCCCATATATGACCTACTGTGTGGAGGTTTGGGGAAACACATATAAAACCAACACTAATCCAGTTTATATTCCTCATAAAAAGCTATAGGAATTATAAATGAATCAGATTATTACAAACAAACCAGCGGAATATTCATTAAACTGCGTGCCTTACAATTTTACCATTTACCATTTGAAATTTAAGAGAAAAAATATGAAGTCAGAGGAAAAAAGTATGTTCAGAAAAGCAAGGGTCGGGACAAATATTTAAAAAAGATGTATATCTGTGAGAGGGATAAATGTGGAGTGGAGTAATTGTGATGAAGAATTAAGATTGTGTTGTTCACTATTTTAAATTTTAAAAAAAAATGCTCAAAAATCAGGTGGTAAACAAATATAAAAATGAGGTACAGTGTGATTGACATTGTTTATAAAACATTAGTTTTTGTCCTAGTTCAATGTTTACTCCTAATATTGTATCATGTTTGGTGTTTGTTTTGCTGAAATTAAATGTAAGAAGTGTAGTTGTAATAAGCTTAAGCTTCAGCCTGCACCGCTTTGGTCAATAATCTGTGTTCTTCCCATTGAATTTCATTCTTGATTGTCAGCATTTATTTATTTATTTACATAACCTCTTATTTTGTGTTGTTTTCAAAAAGAAAATGTTAATAATGACTGAAATAAAATATACAAAAAAAACCAAAAAAACTAAATGTGTATCTAGAATCACAGACCGGACTCACTGCCTTTGGCATGTGGTTAATAGAAAACCAGAGACCAGAACAGTTGTACCTATGACACAGACAAGTTTCAAACAGATAGGACACACTGATAACTGAAAGGTAACATGGCAAATATTTACAAAAGCCTAGAAACTGACTGACTCTGTGACAGCGGGCATCCTACCTGCATCCAGGTACTTAGAAAGGCTGCTCTGCAGTGAGGGGACAGGCAGGGGCGGCAGACTGTTTTGGTACTGAAAGGTCTGCTCCTGCAGAGACTGAGACAGCTGATTTGCCATTTTTTTCTCCCTGCAACATAAAGAAACATTACAGTGATATGAAGCAGAGCCTGACTGTGCTGTATAACACTGATATATCAGGGTGTGAACTTATATAATACAGAAGGACTTTGATAAGACTCATTCCTCTTTGGTAAATGTATCAGCAAAAAACAAAAATCTGTCTGAATGCACATGCTTCACATATATGTGCATTAAATTCAAAATCAAAGGCAGAAAGAAATTATATTAATTTTATTTATTAATTTATTTATTTTAAATTACAACACGCTACACACCTTGACAATGTTAAAAGCCTAATTTGAAGCCTTTATTATTCCAGCAACTCTACTGTGAGAATCCTTGCTTTTCGATTTGGTCACTGGGGTCAACTTTTATCATCATTTTCTGATAGAGACAGATTGATTATTACCTCCAGTAATAGGTTTAAACAGTTAGAAACAGTAATAGATTTAATCTCATACAAGAGACTGTGTGTTTGGTAACACGCTGACCCACAGTGACATGTCATACATGTCATACATCTGGCAGCTTTAACATGCTGTATTAGTGTGAGCATGTATCTGAACAGGGCTCAGTAAATCCAGCATCATATTGCGCCTAAATAAAGACTCTTAAACTACTTCTTCTCTTTACTCAGGCAGATACACGTTAGTACAAAGCGCCTCTTTATTATTCAAAGCAAACTGTTTACAATAAATAATTAATAAACCGGTAACACTGAGCTTGCCTCGGGTTAATGTCAAGTGCAGAACAAACAATAGTTTATGGAGCAGCTCGTTAGCTCAGATTAACTGCACTATAAACCTGGACTGCTAGCTGTGTTAGCTCACCTGCGGCGGGCTCTGTAGGCTTTCAGCCGAAATACTGTGAGATGTTGCGGATTTGGTTTCTTTAATAGGCCGGTGTAGCAGCCGTTCACTCCGTTGTTGACGAGACTGCAGCTGCAGCTCTTCACCTTTACCCCACTAAACCAGAGCCTCTGGCCAGCCCGGAACACCTGACTGCGCATGCGCGTGCTATTGCCACGGCTTGAATTACTTATGAGTGAAATAATGAGGCTTTCAGGGTGAGCTCAGGCCGGCAGTGTGTGGCAACAACCTAAAGGTTTAGAAAACTTAGACATGAAATAATATAAGAAACCCTAAGTACCACACACAGGTCACTTTATTAGGTACACCTGTTCTATTGTTTATCCACCAAATACCTCATCAGCCAATCACATGGCAGCATCTCAATGCAGACATGGTCAAGTTCAAAGTGAGCATCAGAATGGGGAAGGAAGGTCATTCAAGCGACTCTGAACGTGGCATGGTTGTTGATCCCAGACGGGCTGGTCTGAGTATTTCACAAACTGCTGATCTACTGGGATTTTCCCCACACAGCCATCTCTAGGCAACAGTAACTCAAATAACTGCTGTAAGCAGAAGAGCATCTCTGAATGCAGATGGGCTACAGCAGCAGAAGACCACACCAGGTGCCACTCCTCTCAGCTAAGAACAGGAAACTGAGGCTACCAAAATCAGACAACAGAAGACTGGAAAAACGTCGCCTGGTCTGATGAAACAACATGAAAGCATGGATCCATCCTGTGGTGGTGTAATGGTGTGGCGGATGTTTTCTTGACACACTTTTGGCCCCTTAGTACCAACTGATATTTTTTAAACACCACAGCTTACCTGAGTATTGTAGCTGACCATGTCCATCCCTTTATGATCACAGTGTACCCATCTTCTGATGGCTGCATCCAGCAGGATAAAGTGCCATATCACAAAGCCAAATCATCTCAAACTTTTTTCTTGAACATGACAGTTAGTTCACTGTACTCAAATGGCCTCCACAGTCACCAGATCTCAATCCAATAGAGCACCTTTGGGATGTGGTGGAACTGGAGACTCACATCATGGATGTGCAGCCAATAAATCTGCAGCAACTGATGGCAAAAGGCAGTCCAACCGTTACTAGTAAGGTATAACTGATGAAGTTGCTAGTGTATATAATGATAGCATAAATCCATTTACAAAAACGATGGGAAGCTGCAAAATTTTAAACACTCCATAGTGTAATAAAAGACCTCAGATGCTAAACTATCCTGCCTGCAGTCACCCACTGAAAACATTTGGCGGATTATGAATTAAAAAATGGGACAAATGAGGCCCCGGTCTGCTGAGCAGCTAAAATCCTATATAAGTAATAACGGGAAAACATTCAGCTTTCAAAAATACTAAAATTACTCTCCACAATTCCCAAATACTTACACTCTTGTAACAAAATGAGGACACATTTCTAGAACAATACATCTATAAATAAACAATAGATTTGTCAGCTTCAGTATTTGACATATTGCCTTCTATTTACATTTTTTTCCACAGTTTCCTTCTTGGAAACAAGTTGTAAAATACTAATAATAGTAAGACAGACTAATTCAGAGGGTACTGACACCTCAGATCTTTATGGACAGCAACACCAAACAATTCTGGCAAATATGCAGGATGAATGGATGACTCTACAAAATCTCCTTTTATCTGTTACTAAATGAAACCAGAGCAACGATCGTGATATCAACACACAGACACTTTTTATTGATAAAATCAGATGATGGGAGAAATCTGTCTGAGCTGATTTATAAGCTGAATGCATCATTAAAGGCTACTTCAGTTTTTTTTTTTAAGATTACCATCAAAGATTTTCCCTAAATATGAAATTTAATTTATTTTTTTTATTATTCTTTGTTAATCACTTGCATATTTCATACGTGACAGTTAGTAAAGATAGGCTCCTTAATATGACCACTGCACATGTGCACAACAGCATCAGAAAGCAGCTATCCACTAAGAAGAGTCCTCATGTGCCCCAGATGTGATGGATCTAATTTTTGCACTGGGAGAGGCAACAACAGGACAAACCCCACACAGGTGGTTTTGCTTTTTGTTAGAGTTCACACTGAGCACATGTGACAGATGTGAAAGAGTCAGGAGGTGCTGTGGTGAACATTAAACTGTCCGCAACATTGTCCAGCATGACCAGTTTGGCAGTGGGTCGGTGATGAGTGATGGTCTGGGGATGCATATCCTTGAAGTGTCACACACACATCTATGTGCCAGCTAATGGTACTCTGACTGGTGTTTGGTATCAGGATGAAGTTCTCAGACCTGCTGTCAGATCTTAGCAGGTGCAGCACAATACCCAGCCTCATGTGGCCACTGACGGCACCTCACGTTCCCCAGACCTGAAGTCAGCTGAGAACCTCTAGGATGTTATGTATCTGTGCATCCAATGCCACCAAATAGTACCAAAGACTGTGCAGGAGCTCAGCGACACTGTGATCCAAGTCTGGGAGGAGGAGATTCCCCAGGACACCATCCACTGTCTCATCAGGAGCATGCCCAGATGTTGTCCCATGCTACCAGTAGTGACAAGGACACTAGCGAAAAGCAAAACTAGAGAAAAATCAGTCAGGAGGGATAAGGAGAGAGCAATGGTCTGTGGCCACCACCCAAAATAAACCATGAAGTTTTTGGGGAGTATCCTGTTGTTGCCTCTCCAGTGCACCTGTTGTCACTTTGGTTTGCACCAAAGCAGGTGACATGGATTCACAATGGTTTATGTTTCCTAACTGGACAGATTTAACAGAGATGATCGAGTGTGCTCCTATTTTTTTTTCTCCCCAGACATCACTCATCACCAACTCACTGCCAGATTGGTCATGTGTGGCTTCTGTGTTTGGATCAAAGTTTAGTTCCAGTTAAGACAAATCTTTTAAGTCTGTATATCTGAATCTCAATCAAAATGTCCTGCAATCGTTCCTACTGTTTGTACTCATCATAGCTGGCCTTCTATCATGATTTTAACATAGGTAATGAGGAATAAAACCTAAAGTCCTTCCTCTGTGTAAAACCATGGGGATTTTCTAACAGTCTTCTATTGTTCATCACAGTTTATTGTTTCTTGACTTGCAAACATCTCTTATGTGTTGACATAAGAGGGACACAAATAGTGCCAACATTTAAACTGAATGCAAAGAAAAAAAAAAAAAAGAAGCAGAAATGAGACAGAAAACAGTGCAGACAGAGGTTTAATTTTCACAATGTGTTTGTTCACATTTGCCATTTAAATTGTCCTGTTTTAATTTAATCTACAAATCTAAGTGCAGTGTGCAGTATATATTAAAATTATAAAGGTTAAGATGTTAAAGCCTGCATAGACATTATTAAAATGCAGAAATCAATTGAGCTATGTAAAAAAAATCAAGTAAAGAAAGACATTTAAAATCACATTGTTGTGGATTATTATGGCCTCTGGAAGCAAAAGGCTGCTTTTTAAGTAAAGAGCAGCTTTGTTTTAGTCACTGAATTAGTAGTCTGTTTTTTTTTCCCATCACTGCTGCCTCTTCAGTTTATGTAAGTCTCACAGCCCGTATTTGCTGATGACTTCTTTAGCCTTTGTGACGTAGGCCGACATGGCGTCATCCTTGGACATTCCTGAAAGAGTTAAAATTACAAATGATCTGGGCTTAAATCACAATGTCTTAAAGGACTTCCTCATATTTCATAACATGCTTAAAGAGTTTTAAACTATCAGAGGAGTTCTCATGATAAAGATGCTTAGAAAAGATCAGGTCATCCATTCTGTGTTTATCAGTAATAAATTTAAAGAAATAATGACAGAATATTTCACAGACAACACAGACCACCTCGTGTTATGAACTCAACAGATTCTGGCAGCTCACCACTGGTCCTTAAATGTAAACTGGCATCTGGGACATGCATTTGTTGTGGTAATGAGATATACATTAAAACATAGGATTTTTAAAGATCTGGGCTGCCACCCGAAAACAGAAACACAGATGTAAGACGATCTGAGCTGCTTTTTCTTTTTTCCTGATTAAAAAAAAAAGCATATTATTTAAATTGATTCTTGAAAAACTTCTTCTGTAACTTAGTTGTGGAGGATTTTTGTGTGTATGTGTGTTTGGTGTATTCAATAAGTATGTAACATTTATTTATAAAGCACCTTTCACAGATAAGTGGTCACAAAGAGTAAGAAAATTAACTGCCATAAAAAAAAAAAAAATACAAAAACAAGTTAAGATACAGATTAAATTAAAATCAGTAAAAGTACCAACAAAAGGCCTGGTTAAACAAAAAGATTTTTAACAGGTTTTTTAAAGAGTCCACAGAGTCAGCTAAACTGTTCCAAACTTGGTGCCACCGGCTGAAAAGCTCTGTCTCCCCTAGTCTTCTTATCAAGCAGCAGTGTGCTTGATAAGAAGCTGGGAAATAGTCTGGAGCCTGGCTGTTTAGTGCTCTGTATGTGTGAACAAGAATTTTTAAACAAATTCTAAAATCTACTGGAAGCCAGTGTAAAGAATATAAAATGGGAGTGATGTGAGCTCGCCTGCAGGAACTTGTTAATAGTCTGGCCGCAGCATTCTGTATTCAGTGTGTTTGGGATCACTGTCATGCTTACAAATGAGGTCACTGCCAATCAGGCTCTTTCTAGATGGCATTTCATGGTGGATCAAAATCTGATGGTACTTTTCTGTGTTCATAATTTCATCAATTTTGACAAGATCGCCAACACCACTGGATGAAATGCAGCCCCAAACCATGACAGAGGCTCCACCGTGTTTAACAGATGGCTGTAGACACTCACTGTTGTATCTCTCTCCTGACCTCTTCCATACATATTGACAATGATTTGAACCAATAATTTCAAATTTGGATTCATTGCTCCATAAGACCTGTTTCCACTGATTTTCAGTGCAGCTCTTGTGTAATTTGGCATACCTCAGCCTTTTCTCCCTGTTTCCCTTCTTTAAGAACGGCTTCTTGACAGTCACCCTTCTAGTTTCCTCAATTTTTTTAAGTACACACTGCACACCATATTAGTTTTTGGCCAATAGCTTTTTGGGAATCACGTTGTGTTGTCTTTGGCATTTTTCATATATTCAACTTAAGAAATAAGAACAAATTATGTGGTTTTTTTTCCCCCAACAGGCTGCTGGTAACAAAGTGCCTAAAAATAGAATTAAAAATTGGTTCTTTGCTAAGTTGTCTGTTATGTGTAGACACAACACTAATGCATCCCTTGACTTATGTGCCTTTTTAATCCTTGAATGAGTCATAAGTCAGTGTTAAGTGGCTTCACAAATAAAATATTTCCTCTGAATCTTCCTTTGAATCTTTGCACTACACTGATGCCACTACAAATAAAAACCCAACACAATCAGTTGGTTACTGTTCCAGCCATGCGATCTGCATGTAGTCGAGTTTTTCTCAATGAAGTTCTCAGCACTGAAGACAGATTTGCAGAAACAGCTCATACATGCAGCAAAATCCTGTAGCTAACCTGCAAAGGTCTGCAACTCAAAGGTTTTAAAAAAACAAAAACCAATAGTGAATAAATCAATGCTACCAAAATAAAAAAGTTCTTTTTGATGTTGTGTAAACCTGGGTGGTGAAAACGTTCAGATATATTGAGAGAATGACTCCAGAAGTGTGTGCCAAATTTCTAATTTCCTAAAAGTTATGTCCTATGTGTTTTATCTGACTATTAATTTTATATGAATCTGCCTGACCACCATTATGTATCAAAGGGCACTTCAGATGCTGAATCCAGCAGCACCTGGTTTCATATGTATGGTCTATTCAATTCAATTCAGTTTTATTTATGTAGCTCCAAATCACAACAACAGTTGCCTCAAGGCACTTTACATTGCAAGGTAAAGACCCTACAATAACACAGAAAACCCCAACAATCAGACAACCACCGCATAGCCTCACGCCTCTCTCTCTCATTCATTGGTACAGTGTTCCTCATAAAAGGTTAACTGGAGCAGATTCCTCCATGTTCACAAAGTAGCAAAACTCAGTTTCACTTAAGCTCCATAAATGTGTTTTACAGTATTTACATACTCATGACTTACACCTGTGGGCTCAGCAGATTTTGGGTATTAATTAGACTACTGTGCAGGCAAATGTGGCCCAGGAGGTGGAGCTCCACCAGTCTGAGATCAAGTTTCCTTGGTCAAGATACTGAACCCAAATTGCCCCATCCAGTGGAGTGCAGATGTGTGTGTGATAGGTAGAAATTCCCAAAAGGCAAAAACTGTACGAATGTGTGAGAGTGGGTGAATATGACTTGTAGTGTAAAAGTACCAGTTCATTTAACGTATTTAGCACAGACAAATACCAAGAACTGTTCAAACTGAAGCCTTTTTAAAAAATTTGTATATGTTGCAGATTATCTGGACCATTGCGTTTTGTCTCCTGTATGACCTATAACCTGCTAAATTAATCACTTTTCCAGCAGCTTCAGTTAAAGTGTGTGTTTAGTTCTCATTTGTCTTCTTCATCATTTCGTAATGACTCAGCAACACACATGTAGCAAGCCTCATCCTCACCCACAAGCTTTCCTAACTCGTTACCTTTCCTCGACTCCCAGGAGTCCCACTTGGCCTTTCCTTTTGGGTCCAGCAGTCCTGGTCTCTCTACAGTTGTGAAAGCACACAGAGCAGAGAGGAGGAAATGCTCTGAATTTAGTGAACTCTTTATGGGAGTGACTCAGTTTCTCTGCAGTGGGTCCTACCAGTGTTAATGTCTCCAACGAGTGCCTGTTTATAAAGGCCATACAGGACCAGCAGCTCCTCATCTGTGGGCCTGGTCTTCACCTTCTTCACATCCTCTGCCACCTTCTCAAAATCTGCCTGCAGGTGACATAAAAACTCTTTATATTTATGATTAATTATTCAGAAAACATAAGCAGTGTGTCTGTGATGGGAAAGCACTGGAGTGTAGGCTTTCTCCTCTTTGCAAAGTCGGCCAGATAAAACAATGCGGTGCCGCAGGAATGTAAGGTAATTACATCGTACAGGAGAGTGTGCATATTAATTAGTTACATGCACTGAATAAGAAATCTGAGTGTGGTATTCTAGCCACGGGGCAGTCCTGGGAAACCGATTGTTGCACAAGTTGGAGATAAACAATGGGCTTTTATATGAGACTAGTGCTTGTGTGCCTACTCAAATAATCTGCTTTTCAAAGGATCTGGGACACAGCAGAACGGATAATTATAGGCCACAGGAAGCCTTGTTAGTATGCATAAACACATAAAAACTGTTTAACTCTTTACTGATATGTACCTGAAACATATAAAGATCCATCTCTGAATGTTAACTGTTTGTCAAAATGCGGATTTTTGCATACAAATCAAGTTTATGTCCACATCTTCTGATTTCAGATAGAGCCAAACTCTGTTATTTTCATCATGTCCTCATATTTTCTTCTTCTAAGCATCCAGCTGTAAATATATTAACTGTAAGAGCAGCATCAGGACCACTGAGCCAAGAGGATTAATACGTTCAGGCTTTTTTTCCCCTTCATCCACCCTTCACACTGTCAAAGATGGATGACACCACACGGTCAGAAGACGGCGTGGGCTGTTCGTTTCATGGCGACAAAATAGCATCTAATGAATAAAAGAAAACAGCAAACAAACGCAGTGTTTTACCTGGAGAGTCATCTTCGTACAGGTGCGGGCTCGTAGCGCAGATGAACGTCCTGCTCTGAAGGGTTTTACGCAGCAGTAATTGCAGCACAGCTGATCGATGCACTATTGAGAGCCACACAGAGGCCTGCAGAGGAGGGAGCAGACAGCTGCAGAGGAGCTGATTGGCTGCCTGTCACCCTCACTCATAGCGACACACACACACACACACACACTGTAATAATGTGGGGAGATATTTATACGGCTGACTACGGCACGTAGTCTGAGTAGTAAAATTTTATGGAGTGTCATTTGCAATACCGCAGTAAATTTAAGGGGAGAAGGTCATATCTGTTCAGCAGGATTAACACAACCTCAAACAAAATATATTGAAACGTTTCCTACCCATAACCTCATATTTAATTATTAATTATTTGTTCATTTTAATGATGAGGAAAAACCTACTTTACAATTTCTACGCTTGCGCACTTTTACTCAAGCAGAATCATGAATGTGAGACTTTTCTCTTGATCGGTCCTCACGTTGCACCAGACACTGTAGTGCCATATAACAGAGTCACAGAATATCAACCCTGCCGCCTCTTAAACTCGTCTTTTGGCGCTTTGGCTGACTCGGTGATGATTTCTGTGTCGTGCCACCCTTTTAACGCTAGTCGGCGCTGTGTGTCTTTTCAAATAAAGTTATTTAAATTGAAACAAAATGGCAGCGCCCTGTGTGTCTCCCATGCGGCTGGACTGAAGCCGTAAAGGCACCAAACATTTAAAGAACACGCAGAGAAATGCTTTAGCTGCGTCAACTAACCAGGTAACCTCTACAGAAGCTGAAGATGATCTGAAATTTAACGAGGTTTGTCTGTGATTTCGATAAATGTGAAATTAAAATGTTGCTGATGTGAGCCCCCCCCACCCTCAGATTTAAAATACCCCAATCCAAGACTGATCATATTAATCGATGATGGTCTTGTTTGTTTGTTTTGTCTGTTGTTTTCTTCTCTTTTATGCACTCATCTTAAAATGTGCTTTTTCCTTTTACTCCTGTTTACTGTTTACTGCCAATCAGCACTGCTTTTACTTTGTTTACCTTTTAAAAAAACAAAGTTCCCTTTCAGTCGATTCACTCGGTACAACACATGCAGTATGGGATATCATATTTGATAGTGATTCCGAGTCTTATTGTGCAGCGTGTTTTGCAAAGCAGAAACCTTGTGTTCGCCCCCGGCCTCAGGGGTGCGGTTTCTCTCTGCATGACAAGCACTGTGCCCGGCTATGGACAGTATATGGAGCTGGAGGAGGCTGGCTTAGCCAACCCACCTCCTATGGAGCCGTCCCTGGCGGCTTATCTGGCCTCGTCCCACAACCATGGTGTAGGTGGCGCCACAACTCTTCCGTCCAAGCACTGCAGATTCTCCCCGTCTCAGCTGGACAAAATGTACCAAGCCCGCAGCTGGCTCTCACAGGCTCTCCGTTCCTCTGCCCACCGGCAAGAGAGCGGCGCCCACGGCAGCTGTGGGTGCGCCGCCAGCGAGAGCACAGCCTCCGGGTTGAGTTCCACGCCAGTCGGCTTGGAGCAAAGGTCCACCTTTGAG
>VUQS01012900.1:14264-51701 GCA_015108495.1 Heterochromis multidens
TATTCTACACCCAGTAGCTTTCCCAGTGGCCACCCCTGTGGGGATGTTGGTTTGTGTGTGTTCCTCCGTTTGTGTGTTTGTGTGTGTGTGTGTGTGTGTGTGTGTGTGTGTGTGTTACATGGTGGCAACTGCTCCCACTGGGAGCACAGGGAGGGGTTGAAAGATGGGGGAGGGAGATTGTTTGGTTCTTTCTGTTGGGGGAGAAAGACTGCATGCTCTTTTACTAGTGTAATCAAACCCCTGAGAATGAAAAGTTGGCAACCAAAAGCTGCATTGAAAAGCATTATGGATCAGAATTGGTCAACATTTTTCTCAGGACAGAGTTCTGAACTTGTTTAAGAAATCCTATTCAGTCCTGCTTGCTGTCATTTAATGTTTATCATCTTAAAGACACAGTGAGTCCTGAGCCGTCGTGTACTTGAGACAAAACCCACCCCAAAAAAAAACAGTGAATTGTTGAGATTAGGACGAGAAAAAACCAACATTTTGCAATAGGATATGTTCTGTTTATATTGCCAAAACTGTGTGCTTACACAGGCTTTAAGTAGGCTGCAGAGCCTAAAGGCCACCAGTCGGGTCTAGTTCCATTTATTTTGTCCAGATTGTCCAGCTCATGCTTGTTCAGCTGTCCTGAAATATGCCTGTTTGAGTTTATCTATACATACTCTGAAACTGTTGCTGAAAATCTGGTTTGCACATAATCACTGTTTACTGAAACTGAGATGGTGGGTGGTTTTGAGACCCCACAGTGAACAGCAGGTGCCACATTAGACACAGCCAGATACCCTAACCCCTAACCCTGGCATTTGTCAATCATCTTCTGCACTGTCATTGATAACAAACGGTCTTTCTTCAGCAATCTTCCTCGTACATGCCGAAACTTTTTTGTTTATGACAGTGGTACTTTCACCTACCATCTTCTTCTGTCTGATTGGTCAAATTTCTGTGGAACATTCATGGAAAATGGACAGTGGGACTGAGAAAAAAGTACTAATTTGCAGATTCAGGATAAAGGAGTTCTTTATGCTTTAAAATTTTGATTCAGATTTTGAAATGTGAACACTTTTGCAAGTTTAGGCAGAGCTAATTTTTTGTCTTCTGGCATTTAAGCTCGTGTATTTTTAAAAAGTGAGATTAATCGATTTTTTTCAGAGCCTAAAGTAATGTCTTTAAAATGCTAGGTCAGCTGGGCTGACAAAAATTCATTAAAAATCCATTTGCACTGACAAAGTGGAAAACTGCAGATTCTCACATCTCACATTGGAGAAGATAGAAGTAGACAATGATTAGTATATATGCTTGTTGACCTAAGTATGAACCAGCTGTCAAAATATATCCCATATCCCGTATTTTGACTAATAATTTTGACTAAGATGTGGATTTAGACTTTCGGTATTAGAAATACAGAGTACGTCTGGTGGATTGTGTAGCCACCAAATGCTTTCTGGTTTTCTTCTTTTTTTTTTTTAAATATATGAGCTAATATTCTAAAATCATTAAAGAAACTGGAAATTTCAATTAAACATTTCAATCAACTCTTTATTGGTTGCACAAGTGGCATTCGAATACATCACTGATTCTGATGTTTTATTTTGCTTTCAGTAAAATTGTGATCAACATGAAAATAGAGGGGCAGTAAATGATTGTCCAGTGTTTTGGTACTTCTCTTTATGGTTTACATGCACTTGCTCTGGTTTGAGGACATTTGACAAGCGGTTCTCAGAGGCCATAAACCTTCTCCAAAGCATTTTATCCTCTGCAGGCTTTTCAAAAGCATTCACACACTCCTCCCCTCTGCTTCCCCCTTTATTCAATTCACAATAACACGACACTCTATCTCTTTTACTGGTTTCTCTGCCCTTTAATGAAAATTGATAGTCTTGCACACATACATACACTATAACAGCCATTGACTGAGGCACAATAAATGTTTTATAAGCCCCACTGTAAGGACACCCCTATTTTTTATTTAGAAGGTGTCAGTGGGTTAGACCAGAGGGAGTAATTGTCCCCTTTCTCTATTTGACACACAAACACCATTAAAATTGTTATACTTAAAAGCTAAGTCGGAACATCACGGAGTGATTTTTCCCGATACCCACATCTCTGACTTCTAGGAAAATTCTTGCCAATGAATGAAAGTGAAAACAAGCTTAAGGAGAGACTAGACCTTCATCAGTTAGCTGGATACAGATTCAGTTTTCCAATCAATTCATTCCAGTGTTTTCTGATATCCAGTCTGTGCTTTTGGGACAGTTAAGATGTAAAAAAAAAATTCTGCAATTGGAGCCCCTTAAACTTTTTTTGTAGCTTAAACCACAACTTTCCCTTGTTGGTGGAAGGACGGTGGCACCATTCCACAGGAAATGCCTTTTTAACACAGCAGGAAAGAGAGACTTTGCCCCGTCTAGATCCCACGTCTTTGTTTTCATCTAATCGCATTAAGTGACTGGCCCAGTGTTTGTACTTGGCTTGTGTTCATGTCGGTGTGGGCTCAGGCCAGTGCTCAGTCCCTTTCTTACAATACCAAGTGGATTCCCTTGCAGAATGCCGGCCACTCTGGGGTTAAGCTTAAAAATTCTCTGAAGTCTTGCCTAAGATTAGCATGCCGAGGAATGAGAAAAATGTAATGAGCCTAACTGGACTTGACTTGTATGAAAGCTAATGGTTAACGAGTTGTGATGGATTTTCTCTGTGATTCAATGGAGATGACTTGAGCTCTCACACATAGATTATATTTTCTCAAGGATTAAAATTGCTGTCAAAAGTGAACTTTGATACCATAATGAGGTTTTAATGGCTTAGAAAGGTGTTCTTTTATAGGTACTACATCCATGTGAACAGAAAGGTTTGCACTAAAGTTGAATGCTACCTTAAAGTCTACAGCAAGTGTTAAAGAGTTTTATACAACCTTAAAAAAATCATGGCAACTAATGCTAAAACATTCCCTAAGGTCTTTTGACACTCAAATATTCAGCATATTTACTTCATGGGAACTGTCTGGCTGCAGATTTCACTGAGTCACCTGACAACAGTCATCTGATTTTGATTCCAATTGGCAGATGGAGGTTTGGAGCATTTTAAACTGAGCCCTGCCCACTTCAAACACATAAGAGAAAAACTCATATGCAGAAATCTTTCATAAAAAATGGTTTAATTTCAGTCAGAGTCTTCACTAATAATTATACCATAACTCAGAAAATATGTTTTCTGGCTTTTTTTAAACTGTTGGTTTAAACCTGCATTTGCATATGTGCTTTAATGTGTTTTTAATGCAGAGTACGTGCTACAAGCATTTGCATTCAATTCAATATTGTTTGGTCAGCACTGACTGTCATGTCACATGCACACACTTGGAGCTACCTTTGTCTTTCCTTTATGCAAACTATCAGCAACAGGTGCACAAACTGAGCACCACAGAGGCATAAACATATGAGGCGCCATTTAAAAAAAAAAAACCACAGAACACACCCAACGGGGCTTCACTCATACTTATACGTTTGACACGGACCCATCTGCAGATGTTGCACGTGGCTAAAATGTCAAATCTCTTTTGAACTTGGATGCCCCACTGAAAATATATCACCTAATCATGCCCCATACTAAGTAATGTTAGTTGTGCTTCGTGCATGTGCTGTGGTCTGAAAGAGTTGGAGAGTCTTGCAGCTGACAGGTCTTTCAGAGAGAACCAGGGCGCAGGGCCATGTAGCTGCAGCTGCCCCCTCTGTGTACGCTCTTTGATGGGGAGAGGCGATGGTGTTTACTTCCACACCCACAGCTACACACACAAAACACACAAAGGCTTATTTTCTCCTCTGTTGTTTCAACTTTACTTTATGGTTTCGTGAGGGATGCATTGCATGCATATGGAGGGCATGTTTTGTGTGTTTGTTTATTATACTACACAGCTTTGAAATCATATACAGTATCAGATGAGCCTGTTCCAGGTCTCTACAGTTCACACTTAACACGTGTGAGTTAAATCCTTGTAAATTCAGTGACTGCAGCAGTTGGTGTCATGGTCCAAGTCATTTGTTAGTGGAGCTTCAAATAGTAGCAAGGGGACACCCATAATACTGACACACTTATTGCAAACACCCACACCCACATACACTATACATCCATACACACAAAAACAGCCATCCGTTGTTTAACCAGTCTAACAGACTGAAAGGTCTCAACCGTTACTCTGTTTATGATTTGTTTATCTAGCAAGAATAGCCATCCCACCTGTTCCTTATCTGGACTGTGCACACGCACACTTGGGGCATGTGCTAATAAACCTGACATTACCTGATATTTTTGTTTTGCATGGTGACAAAGAGACTTGTGAATGACATCAGCATACTTTGATTTTAAGATTGTTCTGCTGAGTACTTGTTTTCCTTTTCCTTCATGTGTTTTGTAGGTTTAGATGACAGCTTGCAGCAGTACGTTAGCAACTTTGAGCGGGAGAAGATCAGTGGGGAGCAGCTGCTGAAGATCACACATCAGGACCTGGAGGATCTCGGTGTGGCCAGGATTGGACACCAGGAACTGGTCCTGGAGGCTGTCGACCTGCTATGCGCTCTGGTCAGTAAATCTGTTTCTGGTTGAATGTATGTGTATCAGCAAGGATGTTACAGGTTAAGCATAATTGTGGGAATGGACTGTACCTCAGGAAGGCTCTGTTGGTCACTGACCCTCCCGCTCTTGCTCTCATTTACTAAAAACTCAGCCTGTAGTTTCTGGTCTGGCAGCTAAAGGAACCAGAGATGCAGAAGAGCTCATCATTTCCCACACATCTCAGTGGGGTGTGGAGGCAGCACAACACATGAAGCAGCCCGAGGACATTGGAGAAGAGCAGTATCACTCAGAGCTTTGGTGAACTCTGTTTGGCAGTTTGTAGATGTGGGAGATAATAGAAGCAGTTAATAGTGGTTAACGTGTAGCTAGCAGTGGCAGTTAGATCTGACAGATAAGATAAGAAGCTCCTCCTCTTTCTGTATGTACACCAAATATCCACATACTCAAGGTATGCTTGTTTATTGATCTCAAAGAAAATTAAAAGTGGGTTTCATGCTTACTCCTGCAACCGTCTGCACTCCTAAGCCTGGGCCGAATCTCTCCTGGTTCAATATCAGAATCCCATGTTTGGCTTCTCGTGCTCACATTGAGAGACTGCTGATCTGCTGTCCATCATCACAGATCCAGAAACAACTTCCAGCAAAAATGTGTCTGCCTAAAACCTGCAAAGAGTGATGAAACCTTCAATGCTCCAGCCGAAAGAGAACCAGGTTTTCCAGCAGATGGGATCGATTTGGAGTTTTATCACTTCCTGTGCCATAAAAGTCCAAGATTGTGGTCCCCGCGTTTTGATCAGTGTCAGCATTTCTGTGCTCTCTTAAAACGCTTTACATTAATCATTTGTGGCATGGTTATTTTTGCTCTAAAGAAATTTAAATGTTAAATCTTTCTTCTCATGCATGAGGCGGAATGGAAAGCTGTGGGTAGAATAGATTTGGATCAGCTACTTTTACATTTTTTCTTAGCACACAAAAGCCGCATTTGAGTTTTCTTGCATTCTGAATAGAGTAAATATATGTGCGCTTAGCTTGGATCTTATTATCGTTCCTTGGCTTCTTTGCATTGGAATAGTGTCACATGAACTGAGCTATTAATATACACAATCTACAGGAAGGATGCTGAAGTATCTAATCTGATGACGAAGGTCCTACCTGTGGCAATGACATGCAAATTACATTCATCTCTTCCCTTTGACACAGTTTTTCAGTCAATGCAAGATAACCTACCTGTCTCCCATCAGTTAACAGGACATACTCTACCTGTAACCACTGGAATAGACACATGGAAACAATCAGCATGTATTAATTTGTTTTTTTTATGGATTTATTTATCATAAAATTTGCACCATGTGTTGCACTATCCCAGTAACCAGGGCAAGATCTTTGTTCATTCCTGGAATCTTTTGCATTAAGACAGTGGAATCTCAAGTGGTTTTACCCTTTTTTGTGCTTTTGCCTTAAGATTTACGTTAAAACATGCTGACAGCTTGCAATACTCCATCTGTGTGTGTGTGTGTGTGTGTGTGTGTTTTGCTAGTTGGTGCACTGTCCTTAACCTTTCACCTCTGATTGAAGTATTGCAGCTTAATGTTTTTTGTCCGTTTGGGGTTTCCCTATTAAGAATAAGGCCTTAGCCTTCCACTGGGCTCATGGGAGGAAGTGAGGCCTCCGATTCAATTAGCTTTTACTGAAGGTCACTGCTGCTCACAGGAACACAGGCCACCAGCACCCAAAACCCCCACACACTCTCACACTTTCACCCACTTGCTCTCTTTTTTATTTACTGCAAGATCAGACGCTTCCTGTTGATGTAGAGGCCCCTGGCTGCAAGGCTTTGCTCTTGCTTTTTAAATGTTTATGCATGCGTGCACAGCTTTGTCTTGTTAATAGTTACCAAATCATGTAGAAAGATGAGCCAACATACAGCTCCACAAACCTTTATGAAACATTCAGACTCATCCTCCTTCTTCCACGCAAAGGATATTAAGACCAAACTGCTGTCTAGGGACAAAGAAAGAACATATCAGTTCATTTTACTGGTCTTCTCACAAGCCTTGATGCCTTTTGCAGAGCCAGAGCTGAAACTCAATGCTTCTTTCATCAGCTCATATAATATTCACACAAACATTGGCTGCAGCCATTGAATATACCATATATAACAGATCAGCTGGCTTCATCATGGGCCAAAGTGCTGCTGCAAATGTTTTTTTACTATTGCTTAAAGATGTATCTTTTATAGTCAAATCAGATCCATAATGCCTGTGGCCAGGGCAGGAAGTGCGGTGTTGTGATAACCGTTCTTAATTTCTCCTGAGGAGCCTAAAGTCAATGAATAACCTCTTCAAAGATCCCTAGAAAGGGCTTACTTTTAAAAAAAATTCTGACGTCTTGGTTTTTGATTAGCTCAGTGCATCTAGAAAGGACACTGGAGGAATGTAAATTTGACTTGAAATGTTGTGAGAATGAAAAATTGGGTTTGATTGAAAACACAGATTTTGCTCAGACATGGTTTCTAGCTCAGCTGGCAGTGTGGGACAAAAGCTCAGTGGACATCTGTGGGCCAGTCAGAGCCGCTGTGACTGTGTGATTAGCCTGCTAATGAAAAAGCCAGGAGAGATGTTTGATCTGGAAAGAGCTCACACTGCCTTTGTGCTAAAGTTACACTGAATGAGAAATAAAACCATCAAATAAATTTTCTTTTTTCCATATATTCCTTGATCATGTTTGCATATCCTTAATGATTTTTCAACAAACCATTTCATGTCAAGTGTGGCATGAATAATGCTGCCTACAGCTACTGTTTGACTAGTCCAATTATTCCAGTGTGTCCCAGGAGACTAAAACTGGTGAAATGTATGTTTTTTGAACACATGTTGGCGAGGGGTGGTGGAATAAAAGGAGACACTAACCACTTGCAGATCTCATTTGTTGGTTGCCAAACACGTGCCGTTTTACTCCTTGCAAAGCATATTTAGCTACTGGCATGTCACTCAGAGTGCAGCATTTGCTGGCAGCAATGCAACATCCTGTAAGCTGATATTTACCAGGACAAGAGCCAGGCTGCCCTTCCTCTGTGTATATACAGAGAAAAACACATTATTACATTTTTTCAGTTACAACATCCAAGACTTTAAATACTTTACATTCTGTGATTACAAAGTTAATTCTGTTGCTGCTCCGTTTCCTGCACTTGTTTCGTTTATAGCTGGTTTGTAGTGTACTTCCGGACTTTTGAATACACTGAGCGTGGCTGCTAAGGGCATGTGAATAACTTATAAATAAGAGGAATGCATGTAGGAAACAACTTAGGCTCAGGAATGCAAACTTTGCACCGCATGATAAAAATCAGGTGATGGCATAAGTACACCCTCTCTTACACCCCAGAACAAATCTGGATCTAGGTGGGGTAATTTCTTGCCCATGGTGTTCACAGACAAGTGAACTTAAATCATATCTGCCAAAGAAATGATTACAGCCATTCATTGGACAAGAAACAACTTGTTTTCACGGTGTGGAACCATAAGCCTCCCAGGTCTAGACTGTGTAGATGGGTTGTTTGCTTTGATCTTGAGTTTGATTAGCATGAGTGTGCTCTTAACCATTTTGTTATGTTTAATTTACTGTTTCAGAACTACGGAGTGGAGACGGACAACTTGAAGAATCTGGTAGTGAGGATGAGAGCTGCCACCAACAGTCTGCACATGGCCACGGCTGACCGCAGAAAAAGCCCCGCATACGATGGAAGCACCTCGCGCAAGCCACCCAACGACTTTCTTACCTCTGTGGTGGAGCTGATCGGTGCTGCAAAGAGCCTCCTGGCTTGGCTTGACAGGTAACCCTTCATCACAGCCTTAACGAGACTGGATTAAAAATAAGTAGAAGTGCACATAAACATAAAAAGCAAATATCACATTAGTTCACACTAGTTTTAAATAAAAATTTAATTTGATATTGAAAAAATGACTTAGGTAATTATAAAAAAAGAAAGAAGAGACATTTTGAATGTCAGGTTAACATTATTTGCCGTTTTTTACCTCCATTCCCCTGTGTACAGAGATTTGGCAGTAGTTGGCAGATTGTCCTGTGTGCTGCTGTTGACCTGCTCCAAAACACATTACGCCATAAAAGCCGAGCATATTAAGCAGGTTGCCAGGATTAAGTGTTAGCTGTCTCAAATTAAGCTTCTCTTTTTTATGGCAGGCTTGGCTAAAGTGGGTGCAGTGATGTCATTGTTTAAATGGTTGTGTGATGCTGAAGTGAAAGCAGAGCCAAAGAAAATTTGTGACTCAAGTTTGTAGGTCATTAGGCTTCTCTGACTTAGTTTGCTACTATCAAATAAAATGTACTTGTACAGCACATTGGCTCAACAAACAAATTAAAGCCCATTTAGTGTTAGAGCGATTTCTGGTTATAAAACAGAAAAGTTAGCCAGCACATTAATGAATTTCCATGTAATTTTTATCTCTTTCTTGTGTATTAACTATGAAAACAAGACATGGTATACAAATAAATGAAGTAGTACTTATTTTTTTGCACCTGTCCAGTAAGTGCTATTCCCAGGTCAACCTGCAGCTCTTTTTTTTCTTTCCAGATTTAATGTAATATAATCAGACACAATGACATATTCCAAGGACTCCAAGATGGTTTTTGGAGTTATTTTGGAGATCATAAGTGTATGTTTCAGATGGAGTGAGGGGAGCAAGAGACAGAAAAGGATATAAGCTGGCACCAGAATGGTTACATACTTGAGTAACAATGAAGACTGTCGGTGGCCAGTCACCCAAACATGGCAATCTGAGCGAGTATAATAAACTTCAGCATATCTCTGCAGTCCATCACTTGTTTCAAATGTTCTCCCGTTCTTTCTTTGTCTGCTTGCAGGACCCCTCTTACAGGGATCAGTGACTTCACTGCCACCAAGAACAAGATCATTCAGCTGTGCCTGGAGCTCACCACCACAGTTCAGCAGGTCTGCATGCTAGTTAGTTCAGCAGAACACGTGGATCTATCCCCTGGGGAAATACAAACACACACACAATAGCTTTTTCCACTGAGCAGATACCAGCCCAGGGGCACAGACATGCAGGATAATGTGTAGGAGAAGAGCATTATAGGAAATGTGGTCTGGCAGCCATGACATAAGCCTGAAGCCAGCAGTCTGAGCACATTATTGCAAATGCTGCTGTTTTTCTTGGGATCTTTTCCTCCTTGTGCTGGCTAATGAGGAGACCCCCTTGGTGTGGGGACGTTTAATGGTAAACGTTGCTTTTGTGCTTCCAGTTTCATAAAACCCACTAGCGTTCTTTTAGAGGTGGCTGCCAACATTCTCCAGGCTGTTGTACACTTCAGCCATGTGGTTCCTGTTTTTGCTTCTCCAAGATGCTCACAGTGGGAGACCAAACCATGTGAAAGCATTTCCTGTGTGTAGGTTTAGTGGAAGGATGAGGAGGTAGTCCTTCAGACTGCAGGAATGATGGCTAACAGATAAAACAGAGCATCAGCAAGCACCATTTAATATTTCTGCAGATAATTGCTCTTGCATTACATCATAGTATACTTATTTCTGCTTCTGTCAGTTTCATAAAACCAGTGGTTGCTCATACATATGGGTAACACTTAATTTGAAGGGGTTTTCTTCACTATCAGTTCATTTGCTTGCATGTACAGTCTTTTATCCCTTAAGGGTTTGTCTTAAGCATAGCCTGATAAGAAACAAATTTTACACTGCCAGTGAAAGTGGCTCCTGAGACTGCAGGTGTCATTTTTAAAAGGGTTATTGCATCAAAATAAATTCCTTTCCCAGAGTGCCTATTTCCTCGCCAGAGTCTGGGACTTCAGCGCCTCTGGTGATTTACTGTGGGTGTATCGGTCATGGTCATCCAGGAGGAGTTGGGGTGTCCATTTCCCACACTGCCATGTGAAGTGGAGAGGTTATGGTGGAGAATAAACTTCTGATAGGTGCTGAAATGTTCTTGTAAGGCTTGAGAGATTAGCTTCCTCTCACAGCTGGAGAGACATGCAGTTTGACTTGCTAGTTTTAAGCCAGCTCACAGCAGCTGATGAGGATGGGCGATTTCCAACTAATCCCATGATTCAAGTATCTAAAAAAGCACATAGACTTAGAAAACTCCTGGTTTCATTTGTGATTTGTCTGGATCATTTGGATTCCTTGTTTCTTTAGAACAAGTGGTCTAACATACAAACCACTGGTTAATAAAATGGGTTGCACAGGAGTCTGCCACAGTGATTAGTTTTATGATGGAGGAGGACGGTGTGAGGTTTGCCCAGGTCGTTCATGAGCTTCAGCCAGGAATCAGGGCTTTTGAGATCACAGTTTATGTGTTCTGCCTGAATGAAGCCTGTGTGTACACACACAATGGGGCGAGGCCATAAAACTGTGGATGCATCACTCTTCTTGGCTGACCCATCAGCGTGAAGGTCACTCTCTTTCAAAGAATGCATTTTTCATCAATCCCACATGTCTTTATTTCATGCTTCCCGCTGGATGACGAAGGAATTTTAACTGTCTATTTTTAACATAAAAACTTTCCAGTCTGTAGCCCAAAACAATAAATAAATCCATCACCAATATCGTATGGTTACACCATATTAATATCATCATATCAGAAGGCCAGGTGTGAAATATTGCAGTCCATGGCCTTTATTTCCTACAGGTGTAAAGTCAGTCCAGGCTCCGGCACTGTGCCAGCACTCCACTCTCAGCCACTTCATTGCTTGACTATGTAAATCCTCTCTGGTGGCTGATCAAAGGCCCAGAGAGCTGCACCCAGAGAGTCATCTGATCCACACTGGTTGTGAGATCAAGTCCATAATGTTAGGGATCAGTACACCCAGGGAATTGTCCTTAGCCTCTCACAGTGCTTTTTTCTGACCTGGCCCCTGTCTATTGTGACTACTTTGGTTTTAACAAAGATGTGGGATTACTTTGGATAGCACAAACAGTTCTGAGAAATGAGAAATAAAGCCAGGAGTCGTAAGTCCATGATATTGTTTTCACATGATTTGATACTATGGAAATAAAATGGAAGTTCTGTAAATATTAAAGCTTGATGGGAGGAGTGCCAGCTCATGTCTGTAGCTCATAATGATATACTGTTTTGTTTAACGACCTCTAAACATTGAAATATGTATTTTTAGTTCATCCCTCTTGGCTCAGTTACAAGTGTAGTCATCCAAACATGTCTCTAAAAGAAATATGCAGCTGTTTGTTTATGGAAGAATAGCTAAATTCTTGCTGAAACCACCATATATTCCTGGCTGGTATTGGATTGTTTGGAAACATGATTTTTGGGACCAATAAATGTCAAAGGAAACTCAATTTAATTCTGTTTATTCCTGCCTCGTGTTTATATTGATTTTTCATTTTCCCCCCAAAGTAAGGGAAACATGGCAGTCATATGTATAATCCTTTGCCGAGTAAGTTTAGTCCTTCAAACAGACAGTAAAACACAGATCGAAAAGAATATTTAGGGAGCACTGGATGCATTCTGCTTTGATGTGAAGCCATTGCTCACGGCCACAGACAGTCATGCAAATCTCGTCAGTGCAAACAAGCCAACAGGATGACAAGCCAAGTGCATTTGAAAACAGACGCTCCCCTTTAGCCCAGTGGAATGTGCAAGCTATGGAAATATGGAAAAACATGCTTGACACCGACAACCCCCCCCCCAAAATTCGCTGTCTGTACAATGCAAGAGTAACAGAGCTGGCTTTGTGCAGCACTCCACTTTCTCACTAATGTTGTAAGGGCCACGACAACATGGTTTCCTTTATTTTGTATCCACAGGTTTGTAGCTTGTGAGGGCTCTGGAGAAATGAGAGACTTAAGTGGATGTATCTGTGCTCTGTGGTTTTGACAGAACCATTTCACCTGTGTTTTGCTGGATATCTTCCCTTGGGGCATTCTCAACATTGAGCCATTTCCATAAACGGGGGGAGGGGCTCTTTTGCCACCAACAACTCAGTTGTCAGGGGGGCTGTTGCCTCAGCTGTGTCCTGTCTAGCTGCATGAGAGCTGTGTGGGGACACTTGGAGTGGGGCAGTTGACAGTTTCCCAGCTGACTTGGCTGACTGAGTGAAGGAGCTGCTGATAAAATTTGCAAAGATCACAGCTATTGTCTTGTGTGACTTTGTGTGACAACCCCACCCCACCCCCTAACCCCCCATTCCTCCACTAGCCCACCCACTCACAATGAAGAAAGCAGCAATGCATCTAAATATTTGCAGAAAGCCAGCAAGTGATTTAGAAGAGGGTTTTCCGACACGATGACATAATTTACCCAATCGTTTCTCACCATGTCATCTACACATAGTTACTGTATGACTGTTCATATGGTATTTACATTCCAGTATAGTAAACTGAACCACAAAGGGTGTTATGTAATTAAAGCATCCACATAATTTAAGCAAAGCAGTCATTTAAAACTAAAAGCTGTTTATTTGTGGCTGTTCTTCATTTTTCTCAGTTCTATATGTAGGATTCTGATTATATCCTATTTACCCAACCCTTATTTCATGCTTTCACTTCTTCCCTCTCTAGCCATTGAATAACTTTTTCCTCTTCCCTGTTACTATTTTCTGCAACAGGACTGCAGTGTTTATGAGATGGAAGAAAGGATCCTGGAAGTTGTAAGTATTCTGCATCATTTCTCTTTGTTTCCCCTAATGTAAACAAAAAAATGACCTGGAAGTTCCTGTATTGTGGGGAAAGGGCCTTTTAAGTCTTTTTAATTGGGCATTGTGTGAGACATGCTTTCAGCAGCAAGGTCAAACGTTTGAGTGAATAGAGCAGGCGGGTATACAAGAACACCAGAGGAGGAGGCGGGTCTATCATGCCCTTGCCATCAATCAGTGTTTCCTGTTGTTGACACTCTCCAGACTCTGTGGGCTAACACTGGGCTTCCTCTACCATTCTGTATCTTTCTTTGAAATTCATATTACAGATGTCTTTGTGGGTTTCTTTGTTCAAGAGATCTTTTTTCTTTTTCCTTTGCTTGTTTTAGTTTTCTGTTATTCCTCCTTTTTGTCACCTGCTGTTTTCTATTCCTTATTTTGCATGCATCTTATTTAATTTTATTTCCAGCCTTTATTGTTTGATTTTTTTTCTCCTTAAGTGCAAGTCTACACAAACTATATACCACCTTCTTTTAAATAAAATGCTCATGCCACAGAAAAAAAACCCTCTAATGATGACAAATTACAGTTTTTAACAAGCAAGGAACAAAGAAGACATGTGTTTAAAGGACTGATTTCAGTGCTGTGTGTCCTTTGGTACCTCCAGTTAAAAGCGCACTAATGGCCCCTCTTAGACCATTAAACCTTGCAGTAAATACGATAAAGATAAAGTCAGGGACACAGGTTAAGGTCTTTGCATATGGTGTGAGTTGCAGTGTAACCTCACTAGTTCTAACCTGTAAAACACACAATAACTTCATTTGTTATTACTGGTGCAATACATCATTAGATGATTAAGTGCAGCACTTGTGATCACAGTGACAAGTTTATTAAAGTTTTGTACTTATTATTTTAACCACTGAGCCATTTTGTTTTGCCTTCTCTTCTGCAGTCTAAGATTTTGAACACCATCTGTGATCAGACCGTGAGAACCACCTCTGACCCCCTGATGAGCCACTCGGCTTGTTTGGAAGAAGTCCAGCTGACCAATATCAATCCAGGCGAGGGTCTGGTGAGGAATGCTTCTTGAACTTTTTTTGTCTTCCTCTTTTTTTAACCCTGAACTTGTGGTCAGCTTCTTGGATTGTCTGTCTAGGAATGTAGGAATGTGTGTCAAATTGTTGCCCTCACATTTCTGTCATACATTTGTCTCCCAAAATTACAAGTATGATTTTTCTTTTGTTTTTAAACCCAGGGAATGTACATCAAGTCTACCTACGATGGGTTACATGTCATCACTGGAACCACAGAACATGTAAGTAGGACAGTAGCCAATTTTAACCAGTCTCTGTGCTGAAATTCATTCATTCATTGCCAGTAGTCTTACTCTTAAAAACAAGCTTTCATCAAAAAAACTTCACTTTCATCCTCCTCCTCTTCATCCTCCTCTTTGAGGGCACCCTGAGTTACATCATGTGAAGGAGTTCAGAGCTGCTCATCTGCAAAGGGAATTGTTTGTTTCTGCACTCCACAAACAGCCTCCGCACAAAGAAGTTTTACCTTTTCACCACACTTAGACAGTCAGTCAGTGACTAATACAGCAGCATCACAGCCACCGTTGGATCCTCACGCCTCCAGTCCCCAGTTGTGAATCAGGACCTGAATCATCACTAACAATGACTAGTTTATCCTGTTTGGCATCATTGTGACACGAAAAACAATTCTGCTGATATTCATACACACTGAGAGGCATTTTCTCACGATTATGATCTTTGAATATTTGTCTGGTTTGTGGTTTGAAAAGAGATTTTTAAAGGCAGACACAGCTGAAATCAGGCAGGAGTAGTACCAAAGTACCGCCCAATTTCAGCAAAGTTTTGTGAATAGTAAGTTGTGTGCTCTGTGCAGCAGGCAGAGTTAAAGAAAAGTGATTTATCAGACTTTGACCTTCACTGTCTATGTATTATCTTTAGTCACCTGCAGACCTGACAAGAAAGATCCACGCTGGAGATGAGGTGATCCAAGTTAACCATCAGACAGTGGTGAGAATCCTATTTTATTTTACATATATAATATATATATTTAATATAATTTTATATTGTGGGAAGTTAAATACATACTGTAAATATTTATAGAAATGAGTGAGTGTCATGTGTGTTCACATCCTGTTAACCAGGTGGGCTGGCAGCTGAAAAACCTGGTTTTTAAACTGAGGGAGGACCCCAAAGGTGTGGTTCTACTCCTTAAGAAGAGGCCCACAGGCACAACAGGTTTCACCCCTGCCCCACTTAAGAACATGCGCTGGAAGCCCCCAGTACCTCAGGTACATGCACGCATGCACACACACTACCTTTCATCACTGCATCTAATCATTGTCACACAATTATCAGCTTTTTAGGGAGTTGGTTCCAAAGCAGCAAGTCCAGACAGGGCCACCCTGAAAGTGCTGCTGGCTGAATTGAATATAGCATTAAGCTTTTCTTGCACATGCACAACAAAAGAGACAAACAAAGTCCCATGATGTTATTCAGTCTATGAGATAAAGCTTCCAAGCTTTAGTGTTTGAGAATGGTTAGCGTGTAATGGGTTTATTAAAATCAAAAGGCCAAACGTCAGCATTTAAAGAAAACAACAGGACTTACAATAATGTGTTTTTGTTCACCCAAATGTTAAAGAAAGCTTAAAGGTAAGCAGATAACTATTGAGCCATCGAGGTTAAGTGTGATTGTGTGATTGATTTGCCATTCATAATCATATGAACACATTAGGCTAAATTAGCTGTCCCTGCACCTGAGTCCCCTATTAACCGAGAGGGAGGCTATAAGCATGTAAGCAGAGGCTATCAAGACTGAATCTGTGGCACTGTGTCACCATGCGTAGCCTCTTTTATAATCTGAGAAGACAGGATGAGATTATATCAGTTAGGAGTGGGTTCCTCAAAACAACAAAAGTGGCTCTGAGCACAAAGGTGGCTTCTTGTTTTAACAAGATGTCAGGGCTATCAGAGTTAGGCATCTCAGTTTATTTGTGATATGAAGGCTCCAAATGGCAAAACAGAGACAAATCATACAGTGTGACTCAAGAATGAATGACACTGGTTTTGTAATAGTGTATAATTTGTACTATTTGAGCTATTTGGAGAAGTACAGAGAGTAATGTTTCACGAGATCCCCAATCGGATGTTTAGTTTGTCATATATCACATCTACAATGCTGTATCAGCAGATGTGTAATTTTGCCCTGATGAGAATAGCAGTAAGTAAGACTCAAAGACGATGTTGGGAAACATAACTGTGGTAAATGAGTACGTCTCACAGGCTATTTTGGACTACACTCAGAATCTTTCCATACCTCAAACAAGAAGGTTTGTACCCAGGCAGACATACAGGAACTTAAATGTCTCACCACATCTAGGGAACTCCTCCCATTTGCCAGCAAGTTAGATTAAGCCTTAATTTGGGACAAAAAAAAAAACTATAAGCAGAAACGGTAAGTAATAACTTTATTTTTTTTTAGACATGGACTGATACTCTACATACGGTCAGATAAGGAGGGATAAGGTGGAATAAGGAGACACTATTGTGTAGATTAGATCATGCACTTGTAATTGTGCTGTATTTTTTCAGAATAATTCATCCCTGATTAGAACCCAGTCTCCCTCCAGTTCGGCTAATGGATCAACCAAGAAGGAGAAGCCAGCTATCTTGGACTTGTACATTCCACCTCCTCCTCCAGTGCCATACACTCCACGGTAAGCCATCCTGTTTCAAGTGCAGTGCTTATGAATTTACTAGCAACTTCAGCTCTAAAAGTAGTAAAGTATTAAATGTAAGGCATAAAACAACTCAAAAGAACTAGTTGCAAGAAGGTTAGAGACCACCTGCTCCCCCTGCAGTGAGAGATTCAGACACCCCCAGTCAACCTTTGCTGCAACCTAACTCAGAGCTTAGAGCTTAGAGCTTGGAGTGTGGCCCCATCTCCTGATCGCTTTACCTCGCCCCCCTCCTGCTGCACTTTCTCTTCTGCTGGTCTTCAGCCCACTCTGCTCCCACCAGTCCGTATACTATGACTGTTTTATCCTCCACCTCCGGGAAGATTAAAGAGTCGAGAAACTTCACTTAAAATGCTGGAGGCAGTAATATAACACTGCTTGCTTGCAAATCACCTAATTGTGAAATGCTACGTTGTAGTGTCATGCTGTGGAGATAAATTAATGAACATTTGTTCCTTCATGCAGAGAGATGAGAACAGACTCCTTCTCCAGCATTAGTAAAAGACCAAAGGGCTCTGAGTCACCTAACTCCTTCCTGGACAAGGAGAGCAGAAGACGCTGCACCACTGCAGATTATGACAAGCAAAACGTCGGCTTACCCATCGAAGCCAAGGTGGTCCAGCCCAGAATGAGGGAGCATAAGCCCTCCCGTGGTCAGTACTTTCTCATCACAGTGTTTTATGAATATTCCACTGACATTACCTCAGTAAATGTCTTCTCAGAATAGTGCAATTAACAAGCGTGAAAATTTTGTCTCAAGGTAAGCCCCGCCCGCTGTCTATGCCAGCAGATACCTGTGTTGGAGTGGTTGATCCTTACGCAAAGCCCTGGGCACAGGGAAGGAAAGGTTTGTAGACACGTTTTTGCTTAAAGGTTAACATTTTAAGTTGTTATTCACTGCATTAGCCTCACTTGAGAAGGAGGGTTTTATTGTGCTGTGTGACTTGACAAGTATACTTTGTAATACTCATTGTTTGTACAAAAATATCTGGCAAAACTACAATATAGCATATAACAAGAAAGCATTTTTAGGTCGAGAGATGTTTTGACACTATTTATCAACCTGGCTTCATATGGCCAAAAATTTTACTTGTTTGCATTAAATGTCGTATAAATAAGACCAACAGAGCCCCCACTGTCTTGTAGGCTCAAGTTTGATTATTGTAGTTTTTTGGAATAAAAAATTTGACCATATTTGGATGAGAAACTATCCATCCATCCATCCATCCATTCTCTTCCGCTTATCCAATTCAGGGTCGCGGGGGGGGGAATGAGAAACTAGACATCATAAAAACATTCTCCCTCTCTACTTTTTTCACACAGAAAGACACAAAAGACATAGACAAGACAAGTCATAGCGACAAAAAATATTTTTTTGTATCAGGCTGTATATACAGTATGTTTATTTCTACTGTAAAGTTGGGCATTTTAACATATAGGGTCTATAGGGATTGACTGTTGCAGGCAGCCTCAAGCCACTAGTGGAACTGCAGTTTTTGGCACTTTGCATCAGCTTCATTTTTCAGCCCTTTAAGTTGCTGCTTGGTTAATTCCAATAAGAAAACAGCGAATAAAACATTTATAAAGCATTTTTAGGTATCTCTGTGGCTTCTTTGACAATTAGAGATCAAGGGGAGGTAGAAGTATTTTTTTGCTGGACAAGTCTCAAATCTAAACACATGAGCATTCAGTCTATCTGCTCTGTGTTTTTGTGCTGATAAATCGTCATCTTCTTACTGTTACTTTTTTCTGAATTTTAAATGTTAATAACAAATATGCATTAAAGAATTTTTATGTTTCTTTGGATTTTGGTATTTTTACATTCTCTTTTTTGCCAATATGCATCTTCCTAAACAACATTGCTGAGTCATGCACAATGTACATATTAAGATGCATTTTTTCTATCTTGAAGTGGTTATTATGTATATGTTTATTTAGTAGGTCTGACAAAAACTCAGTAAGAGAACTAACAAATGTAACACCAGTAATACCTGATCCACCTGTTCCAAAACATCTTTTAAGTTTGGTCCCATGAATGAGGATGCTGAAATCTGTCTTTACATGATAACGTAGTGACACTTGATTTTTAGTAACTAGTCAAGCCAGTAATAACCTGTTATTGCGTCTTTGCTTTAGGTGAAGACCTCCTGTATAGATATCTGAGTAATGAGAGGATCCCCACCATTGCTGAGGAAGTCCCCTCGGTGTCTCCACCCTACAGGCCTGCAGGGGAACGTCATCTCATTCGAGTGGACCACATCCGGGGGGGCAGCCGCTACTACTCCAACTCAGACCTCCACAACAGTGCCACCATCCCCTACCAGGAAGACATGAAAAAGGCTCCTGTAGCTTCCATCTCCAAGCGCGCAACGGCAGAACGCTCACTACTGGTCAGTTGGATCATGCGGCTTAAGCTATTGACTCACTGATGATGTGCTTCCTGTCCGGGGCTTCCTGTTCCTGTCTTGTCTTCCTCAGTGCCTTTGATATTTAACGTCCTCGGGCTTTCTCACACTCCTCTCTCCCATACCTCCCTGGTGTTACTACTACTACCAACTACAACTGCTACTCCTCAACCAAACTTGCTTTTGTAGTACTCACTACATTAAGTCATCACTCCTTTAACACTGCCCACAACCCTCATCTCTGACACAAGCCTCGGCATCAAGAGGATACAGTTGTGTTCAGATTTAGGCATTTTTTTGGCCTTGTTTACTGTATATAGACATCTCTGTACATATCATGTCATGTTTTAGTTAAGATATTCTTCGCCTCGGTTATTTAATACACTGAAGCTCTCAAACAACTTGCCTGGTATCAGTTCAGTTCTGTGTTTCTTTGGTTTTCATTTGCATAAATAATTTATAAAAAATAAGTTAGACAAACAGCACATGTTTGTTAGTGAGACTGCTTTTCTTTTCATGTTGCTTTTTTCTTTTTTTTAAACTACACTTTTGTGATTGCTTACATTAACTTCTGCCAATGGTTGCCTCTTGTAAAGCTATGCATACAATTTTTACAGTCACTTTAGTGGAAAATGCTGCATTGGTTGTTAAAGGTGTTTATCTTGTCACTAGCAAACATTTGTGCATGATTTAAGGCTATGCACTCAACTCAGTAAACCTTTATAACCTGTGTTTCAGTTCACTCTGCAAATACCCATATAAAGGGTCTATACATACAGCTGGTTGACAGTAAACTGGTCTTTTATGCCAGTATTTTGAACCAATGGTTTGGGATACACAGCAATAGCTCATGCTATTAAAAAAGCCACAGGTCACAAAAGACAGAATGATAGTATTATTCAAGAAGCTACAGGGAATGAGTGTCTGTTGTTGCTTTATCTGCCTTTTGTAAGATTTGAATAGCATTTTATTAAAAACTGCAGTTCATTTCAGTGAATTTTTGTATTGTCTTTATTTTACTGGTGCGTGTGGAGTGGCTCCTAAATGTGTTACCATAATATGCATCTTCCTAAACAACATTGCTGAGTCATGGTCAGCCTCAGTTTATATACTTTAAATGACATTGTTTTGTTATTTTAAAAAATGTTATTAAAAAGGCAGCTTTCGTCTTTATTAATTTCCACACTCGGACTGTATGCACAACCACACTGTAGGGCCAGCTGTCTTTCTAACCTGCTATGACCTTTGAGGTGAACCTGTTTTTTAAACATGTGGTGCAACAAGATAGGTAACGTCAAGTTACCTTTTGTCTGTGTCAGATGGTGATGGTTATGAAACTACTTCCCTCTTTGAACTTTAAATTCCAGCTGGGGGACCATATGGTCAAAGCAGGTTTTCCATCAGGGGATCTCTTTCTGGCACATATGTTGCCTTTTAAACATTTAAATGGCAGGTTAGGATTACCTTGCTTGATGGCTTTTGCCACTTTCATTGATTTTAATAAGTGTTTTCCTGGGATTGATCAACAGCTTTCATCGTGGAAGTGAAGCTCTGACAGCTACGAAGAATGCCCACCTCTCTTACCTCTCTCTTCTTTGCCCATGTTTTTATCCGTGCATGTATTTACTGATTGAGAGGAGTCTGTCTTCTTATCTCTCTTTAACTTCTTCCTCCTAAAGTCTTGCTCTGCCCAAGCTTGCTGAGCTGTAGTCGCCTGCGGTCCTCACTAATTTGCACTTTCTGAAAGGCTGTGGTCTGCATAAGTACTACCTGCACTCTGTTTATCCCACTGCATAAGTTTGCTAACCACTAACATTTTATGCCTACACATCACAAATGGTTACAAAGGAATGATATGCTGAATTATTTCTAGTTTGTGCATGTCAAAAAAAATATTCCTGCCTGTGTTAAATAATCGCTTTCTTTTTATTAATAATCCTAAAATCACAGTGATGCTATATTTTTTGTTCTCCATTTGTTTTTCCTGTTCTTGCCAGAATCATTTTTTTTACTGCAACATATACTAAGCAAATATTGTAGAGGTATCAAATATTCCTTAACGTATGCATAATTTAGTGCCCTGCAAGAGAAAACCACACAAGTCTTCACAACTACTTTAAGATAATCATTAAAGGAGTACTGATCAAGAGTAGCTTAGAGCATCTCAATCAGATTGAGGCTTTGAGAACATATGCGTTAACATAAAAATCTTTATTTATCACAGGGATCCAACTGGCACTCTAGCAGTGACTTCCTCAACCGGTGAGTTCCTCTCCCTCTCGCTCTCCTGCACACACACACTGCTGCTCAAAGGTTTGTGAAGTTCTCTGGGCAACCCCAATTTTTATTAATCTTGTTATGTGTGTGTGTGTGTGTGTGTGTGTGTGTTTAATAAATAAGTTGCAAAGTGAAAATGAAATACCTCAAAATCATTTTTTGTTGAAATGATAATTTTGTGTGGCTCCCATGTGTTAGAGTGGAGGGTCAGTATTCACAGGCTTGGTGGACACATTGTCTTGCTCCATGATGCAGTGTATAAGGGTGTACCCTGTCTCTTACCCAGCATCAGCTGTGACAGGCTTCAGCTCTTCTAAACTGGATAAGTGGTTAAGGAATGAATGATGATAATTTAGCCATTTGTAGCAATCACAGTTTTACAGACCTTTGGCATTCTTACTGTCAGTTTCTTTAGGTACTTTGGAGAAATTTTATCCCATGCTGTATGAAGTACCACCCACAATTTGGATTGGTTTGATGGGCACTTCTTACATACAGACAAGCTGTTGCCACAACAACAACAGGACTCAGATCCAGTGACTGTGCTGTCTATACACAGTATACCAGCTGACTGTACTCTAAATATTTATAACATGTGCTTTGGGTCACTGGCCTGTTGTCGTAGGACATTGGTTCTTTATAGCCTTCCTTTAAAAAAAAAAAAAAAAACTTTTATCCTGAACAAATTTCCCACATTATCACCACTAAAGCACTCCCAAAGTACCCCCAAACTTTCAGGTTTGTGTTCTTTTTCCCATCTTAATCTTTTGCTTTTATTGTCTGCTCTCAGATTGGCTTTTTCTTTGCAAATCTGCCTGGAAGTTTCCTCTTCACTGTTGAGATGTGAGCTGACAGTTTCCCAAACTTGAAACTCTGACAGACTTTTTCTGTTGCTCAATTGTTCACTAGGGCCTCCCACTTCTGTTTCTGGCATAGACAGACAAAGTTTTGTGTGCACTTTTGTGTAACAAACTGTCACATCCCATGGAATAGCCTTAGTTTCTCAAAACATGAATCATCTGACTATTTTAAGATTATAAGCAAGCCCACAAAGGCTAATGCTCAAGATCTTTAACTAGCCAAATTAATTACTTCTTAGATCAGACAATGGAACACAGGAGAGATGGCTACTGAAAAAGAGACCTCTATATGTATATAAAAATTCCCTAATAATTATTGTCATTTATATACATAAGTAAAGTTATTAATGACCTCAATCTTTTCAACTACAACATACAAACAGTGTTAGTAGTCTAAAATGACACTCAGCAGGTTGTGGAATCTATTTAAACTAAACTGGTTTTGTCTGGGTCAGTGGGTGGCCTGCTTTTATTATCAGGAAAAATATGCCAATCAGAGATGACACAGAGATGCAAGCAAATTAGTGAGGTTAGGTTAATTGGTGATTCTAAATTGGCCGTAGGTGTGAAAGTGAGTGTGAATGGTTGTGTGTCTTAATAGCCCTGCAACAGACTGACGACCTGTGTCTCAGATGGTATAATCTTTTCCATCCTTGAAATTTCTAAATTAATTTAGAGCTTATAATTAAACTAGGAGAGCATTTGTGGCCTTTTTTAAACATAGTTGTCTCTCAGCACCTAAGTATCCAACATGTCCCACACAGCAATGTGTCCATCCACCCCCAAGATCCCCCAGAGATCTTTAGAAATGTCACTGTTATGACGAATCCTAATTCTTCTCTGCTTCCAACTATAAATAACTCCATCCCACTACGAAATATGATGACATATGAGGATTGCTGTTCTGTCTCCTCATCCGTTGCCCATAAATCTCTTCTTGTCTTGAACGCAGGGCCTGAGGAAGTGTGACTCCCCACATTAACACCCCAATAGATGACTAAACGCCTTGCACCCCCCACCCTGGTAGTTCTATTATAAGAGCCGCACACAAGCACACTGCATCCGGTCTATTGCACGCTTGATCAAAAACATTACTCACAATTAGGATATATAGACAGATGCTATTGTAAATCTCATAGATAAGTAGTTGACGCATCACTGGTGGCGGTTATGAACATGTGCCGCTGATGCAGGGAATGGAATTTGACTGACAGTGGATTTAATCATGTGTCATATTAATTTTAGGCTGGTCAATCTGTAAAAACAAGACCGTTTTTTTTCTTATGGCAAAGCACAACATGTAATGGTGCAGCAGATTTGTCTTTGCCATTTGTTAAAACCATCATAAATAAGGTACATGTTTAAAAAAGAATTATCATCATCTTTTTTACTAATTTGAGAGGGAGGAGAGCAAAGAAAAAAATGCAATTAAAGGGCAGGGACAGCAAGCCTAAATCTGTTTCATACCCTAAAAAAATACCGTGTTGGGCCCAGCTGAGGGGAATTCAATATTCTGAGCACTGGGAACAAGCTTCTTGTCTAGCTCCTGTGGCTGGTCTCCAAATGTATTATCAGAAGCACTTGCAAATAAATGCCAACCCTTAAACATCTCCTTTTCCTTAGCCAAATCAGAGGGAGTCGGACTGGAACACAGATAAAGATAATGAGCGGTTACGAATAAGCTGGGAAGCAATAAGTATGTGTTGGAAATTTTCAAAATACACTGTGGTAATGTGAGATGAATCTCCTTGGTGTATGAAATAACTTTACTGTAAAGCACTGCTTGACATCAGTGTATGTGGTGTGTTTCCAGTTATTAATGTGTTGGCTTTCCGTGTCTCTCGCTTGTTCTTACAGGTATAATCATCCACATTTACGATCCTGGTCCTTTTCTCAAGCAGTAAGTAAATAACAATCAGCTCCTCTTACTGAAAAAAAACGAAGCGTATGCACCTGAATATTGTGTGAGTTTGCTTCGTCCACTGTGCAATGTGAGGAATGCCCTTGATAAAGAGGCATTGAAAATCGAAAGCCTCAATTATAGGCCTATTACACTGCACACAAAGATAAGAGTCTGCACTGTGAAACTCCTTTTTAGACGTGTAAGCAGCAGCAGAGATAGAAAGATGTGTCCACACTAAAGTGTCCCATGACTTTGGTGAACTCCCCTGACTTTTTCAGTCTCTTAAAGTTGACATTTGGGATATAAAATTACATTCAAACACTGTTTTTTTTCCACAAAACTTGGTAAAGACATTTATGTCCCCTTCTTACATCATCAACAGGTTAATTTTTTATAATTCTAAACTATTAAATACCAAATTAAACTAGCGTGCTAAAACACTAAACTAAAATGGTACAGATCATATTTATTTAATAATGGCACGTTAGCACTGTCACTTTCCATTGGCTCAAAGTAGTTCAAGGCTGCAAGCATGGCTTCATTCTCTACTAGCTTTGGCATACGTGGAAATGAAATGACCGCAAGGGTTAACTGAGGATGCACACAGTGAAACCATACACCACAGTACCATGAGTTACTGTCAATCCTTCAGTGGCACATACCACTCATACACCTCCACAGGGGTCAGATGGATGGGCACAGTGAGTAGTGGGAAGTAGACGAATCACATTTGTGCAGATTTATGTTCCAACTACAAGTTGTTGTTGCACAAAACAAGAAAACCTTGACCTTCCTGTCAGCACTGATACAGGCATGGTAGGATATCATCACTGGCTTCTTTTTAGATTATTTGTGTATCTACCTGTATATCTGTTGCAGACCAAGTTCTGATTTATGGTTATTCAATCTTGCATTCAGAGCTATGTGCAGCAAGATCAAAATTCAGGTCATGATCAGTGCCTGGTCAACTGGACAGTCACCAACAGCAGGCAAGGGGCATGCAGTGCCACCAAACTGAGCAAGCGAGAATCTGATATCATTTCCAACCACTGCACCCTTCCCCCTTTACACTGTGTGAGATTCTCCTGGTAAATAATAGCTGCTCTGTTTGACCCCCCCGCCCTCACACACACACAAACACACACACACACACACACACACACACACAAACACACACACACACACACACACACACACACACACACACACACACACACACACACACACACACACACACACACACACACACACATACATGCACACACACCAACGCTCATAGCCTTCCATCTGCACCCTATATCGTTTAGGCTGGTAACCATGTAAAAGTTGATGCTTCTAGGTCAGCGGCTTAATCAAATTAACAGTACTGTACTTGGTATACAGTACAGTATAGTGTTTTACTGGAAGCCATTTCAGTGTTTTGCTGACAACCAGTGGCTTCCAGTAAATTTCAGTGATTTACGGGAAGCCAACTATTTCATCATTTTAGGAAACAATCATTGGTTTTCCTTCTTAAGTAATATAATAAGACAGATGTTCTTTTTTTGTAACAGAGCTGGTTATGGATTGTGGTAAGCTCAGCTTAGCAGGTTGGAAATGGCTAATTTAGGAGCATGAGGTGAGATGTAAGAACAATATGTGATTTAGAGGAAGTTATGTTTCTAAGCTGCTTGTTGACAGTTTATCTATCCACCAGGGATACTCCTGTGTGGTGTCTGGCTACAGCAGGGAATAGTAGTTAGGATGAACAGTCAGTACGACAGGCTGTGGCTTTAGTATCTGTATGGTTGATGAATAACCCAATAACATTAAGGCCCAGTCACCACATAATGGTGGATTTGCTTGTAAAGGCTAGAAGCTGAATTTCAACTTTTTAGCAATTGTCAAATTGACCAGTTGTTTACTGTCTCTATTGTTCTTTAACGGAAGTGAATGCTGGAAGGTCCAAAACAGAGCAACTATGGGCCCCATCCGCCTAACATTTGGGACTGCTGATGGGGCTGCTTAACAACAACATCTATGGTTTAATAGTGCACTCACAGAATAAATGAAAAATGACCTCAAACTCCCCTCAAGTCAGAAAAATAACATGTAGGAAGAAAATAATTTAGTTGAATTTATGTATTGCACATTAATTTTTTACTGACATTTAACTTGTCACAGCATATTGCAATCATTTAACTAAGGCTGTAGTAAGTAGCATGTCCTAGCTTAAGGCCTTAGTCAAACAGGCCTAGAGACCAGTCGGCAACCCACTGGGAACCTCAGGTCGCTGGGGTAAAATGTTTATTTAGCAGTAACCCTGATCACAAGTCTGGTAAAGCCTTTATTTTCAAAACACATGAGCATAGAAAGAGAAAAAACAACCTTCACACTTAGGAAATTGAGTCTTCCAAGAAGCACATGAAGCACATTCCTGGACCAGAAGGCCAGATCAAACGTAGAGCTTCCTAATTGACAGTTACTCTTTTATTAGTGAATGAAATGATAATGATTCTTGAGAACAAAACAGAATGTGACTGGCCCAAGCTCAAGAGATGATTAGCACCAGCATCTGGCTCATAACTGTTAGAAGGTTATGGCTCAGTCACACTAGAATAAAAGCAACAGTCACATCTTTGCAACGAGTAAAAATCGATGGCTGAAATTTTTTACTTTCAGTGACTGATTACAAATAGTTGTGGGGACCAACTAGTTGCCCAGAGGTTGACCGTCCAACACCCTCAACCCCCTGGTGACCACTTTTGATTGCAAGGCGATTGCATGGGTCTACTGATGGGAGGCAACCTGTCTCCAAAGAATTGCGATCCAACTAAGACTGACTACAATCACTTTTGGAAAGACTGACAAAGGTTTGGAAATAATTGTCATCCAATTTATGAATGCAGACACATTGCCAACACGTTCAATCTGAGTTAATCTGTGACAATGAGCGCAACTCATCTGTGTTGTGTCTCTTTGCAACAAGGGAGACAACTTAACTGGTTGCTGGCTGGTTGTATTCTGGCTATATTCCTATACAAAAGCAAGGTTGCCAAGCACCTATGTCATCTTGGAGTTAAATCACTGTCCTGCAGCAACTACATCACTATTTGTGGCGGAATTTCAGAATTTCAGTTTCAAATCTCTGAAGTTCTGGCTGTACAGATATGCGATTTTTGCCAATTTATCACAGTTACAATTAACTGTGATAAACTAACTGTATTATCACAAACAGATTACAGGTAATTGTCAAACTGGCCCCAGTCGATTGCAAACCCGTAGCAGACTGATAGCAGACTGACTCCATCATATTTTATCTTTGTCTTGATGGAACCAAACTGGCTTTGAAGACAGCAATTGGCTGGAAGTAGTTGCAAACCTGGTCCCCATCTTTGAAGCAAGCTTTCAAAGGCAAGAAGATTGCATGGTCATTGTACATGGTTGCAGTAATTTTGGTTGTGCTGCAGTCTCCAACCACTGTTTTCCCTAGTGTGAGTGTAGCACTACTGGCCAGACAAGATTTTAGAAAACATTTGGCAGCATGCTCTTTGGCAAAGAATGCACAGATATGAGACTGAAATGAACGTCCTTGGAAAGAAAGCAAATGCATATTTTTCAAAATACTAAACCGTTCACAAGAAATAGTTTTAGAGACAGAAGAACAGGACAGATTTTCACTCAATGTGAGAAAGAGTTTCAATCAGTACAAGAAGAGAAATTTAGACACAGGACATCCACTAATCAAAGGGCCAACACTCCTCTTGTCCACATGTCTGAGGGAAACACACTGAAAAATGCTTATTGTTAAGCCATTGTTGCCCAGTGTCATTGGTGCGCATGTGTGTGTGTGTAAATGAGGCAAAGTGTTTTTAGATCAAATTTGACTGTACATTCAGCCAACACAAATAATATATACTAAGGGAGTGGGAGAGTGAACAAACAAATTCAAAAACATTTCAATTGCCACCAAATGTTTCTGGCATTACACTGAGAAAACTGGTATCTAATAGTTGGTCTTTAATTACTCCCAGCCATCTGTCTCCAGTTTTACCTAAAGCTGATCCCAGTGAGCTTGGCAGCACAGGTTTGTTTCTTTTCGTGCCATTTAAGCACAACCGAACTGAGCTGAGCCAAACTCTACGAGTGGGCACTAGTGTTTTCATCAGTCTTTCAAGCCAAATTTTTTAAGCAAACTTTTTAAAATGCTTCAAACTACAAACAACATTTAATTAAGTGTATTTCCTTCGACTAGACTGAAGAGAATGAAAAAAGGCTTCCTGGATGTCACAAACAAACACACCCAACAGAGATTTGATTATAGAATTGATTAGCATTGGGGAAATTAGTTCTTGTTCTTTGGTGTCAGCATTATTATATTATTCATATTCCATACTGTGCAAAGACAAAAAGAGGACTTTCTAGCATACCAACTATAGCTAAGCAGGCTCCCCGGAGATTTATTTAGAATAAAATTCATTGGATAACTTCTTCATTACCAAAAACTTTTTCTGCCTCAAGTGACCATCAAAACTTTTTTTTTTGTTACATTGTAGTTTGCATACAAATACTTGGATGTAACCCAGCCTAAGTTATAAGCCACACATAGATTAAAAGGGTTTCAACAGAAGAGTGACCGGGTGTGGAGATGCTCAGCAGAATAATGGTGACATACTTAAAAGACATAATAGACATAAACACAAAATCAAGTTGTGATAATATGATCATATGAATTGTTTCCCAGCTAGAAAAAAAAAAGCAAAGAAATCAACATCTTCTAGACAGCGGAGAGACAGCTGAACTCTAAATTTAGACTTGCAATCTGCTGTTGTCAGCCATGCCGCCTACAGAGCTGTGACTGTCCAGACAAACCAGTAAATTAGAAGTTATGTTGTAAGTTGCTTAGTTATGGTACAAATGGCTATATAGTCTTAATCTAGAGATAGTTAAGTGTGTGTACAGTTTGTTATAACACTCAAAAACCATCTGCTGATCTACACACATAAACTACACACATGTCATGGTTTAAAACCAAGACAAGAGCCCTTACTTGAACTTTTAATCCCATCCGATGTTAAGTCTGGACGGACAGGTAGCAATAAGGTGAGCCAAGGCTACTGTATTTACCTCAGCCACATTGGCTTTAACTGTGTTTCATTGCTATTGCCTTAATATACGGTTTACTTTTTTTTCCCTAAACAGTTCAACATTTTTGGAAGAATGTTTAATTTACTTAATTTATGTGAGAAGGTCAATGTCACTTTCATATGTGTCAGTAAAATATAAAGCTTCAGCTAACAGCTGAATAGCTTTAGCTTAGCATACAAGGGTAGTTGGAAATGTAAGGGGCTTCTGGACCGCAATAATTTTTGCAAATGGTTGTCTGTCTCTCTGTGACAGCCCTGCGACAGACTGGCGACCTGTCCAGGGTGTACCCCGCGTCTCGCCCTATGGCAGCTGGGATAGGCTCCAGCCCCCCCGCAACCCTGACTTGGATAAGCAGAAGAGAATGGATGGATAGATGGATGCTCTCAGTGTTTATTTTATAGAGCACATGTACAGCATAAGAGGAACTCTGAGTGATGCAAATGTATGTTGATTGGCCAAATGGTGAATGTAGCACTGGCACATTAGAAAATATATAAACACTGGTATACAAGAGCTCTTAATGTTACCCTTAAAAAAGTGAACAAAAGAACAGCACACAGAGAAATGAACTGACAGTACAGTCCAGGTTTTACTGAGTCTATGGAAGAGATATGACTTGATATTTTTTAAGAAGGAAATACAAAACTCTTTGCATGCAGTTTCCCTTAACTTGCTAGAAGTCAATTCAATTCAATTTTATTTATATAGCGCCAAATCACAACAAAAGTCATCCACCACTTGGCAAGGCAATGTAGAGTGACCATGAAGAGCCTCAAACGTGATTATAAGAAAATAAAAGACTAAAACAAAAGGTGGTGATGCATTACCAACTGTTGGCTGGCCTTTACATCACTTTACAGTGCGAATGCAAAAGGTAAGAAAGGGTTATAAGGTATCTAGTTCCACCAAGACCGCCACAGTGGGTACTTAACTTCAGGCAGTCTCGAGATACGTTTGTCTTTGATACCACATACAGTCCAATAATTAAGGAACTTTTCACACATGCACAGTAGCCATTAACTTTTCAAAGACAATACCCGACAGAGGTGCAAATGTCTAGTTGGATCGAACATGAATCGGTCTTTAACCTCCCAGCGCTCTAGTCTGGGTGATGTTAGATTGTGCTGATGTGTGAAAAGTGCACTAATATTCTGCTAGAGAGTGGCTACCATGCATGCTGCTTCCTGCAGGCTCTATCCAGGCAGCTTCCTGCAGTGCAAACGCATCTGAGCTGGAGTATTTTCTGTTGTGCTTTACATGTGGAACTGTTGCAAATATTGTGACCTGATTCTCAAGAAATTGAGAAGGTTCATGTGTAAAAATGCCTAATAATCTAAACACCCACTGGCTGTGATTTTATATTCAGTGTTCATATATTTGAGTGGTAATATTCCTATTCCTAGCTCTCAAAAAGAAAGGAAATAAATAAATTTTGCTACAAGTGTCCAAAGGGATGCTGTCCCATTCTGACATGCTTGGCATCTTTTGTAAATGTAGGATTTCCAGTAGAATTTGGTGTTTGACTGCACAACATAACTCCTCCTACTGAGATTAAAACACTTTAATTTAGCCAACTAGCTATAGTATTTTTTGCTTTTGCCAGGATGATATGACTTCAGACGAATCTTCATGTACTTGTATGGCATGATGTATGGCAAATAGTATGTGTATGTTTGAGCACCTATACCTGTGTTGTGTGTGTGTGTGTGTGTGTGTGTGTGTAAATGTATTGAGAGAAAAAAGCAGCACATACAGTGCAGCTACAGTTGATTTCTTTAAGTATATTCTCACCTTACCGCACATTACATCATCTATATAAATATATACCGGAACAAAGGCTGACATGGCACACACTGACTTACACATACACACTGACATGGGAAGAGAGAGTACCTGGAAAGAAGAAGAATGAAAGACAGAGTTGATACTGGAGCCTTAGAGGTAAGGAAAAGGAAGAACGAGAGGAAGGAAAGAAGTGTGAGTGAGCAAGAAAGAGCTAAACTGAGAACAATGAACAGAGAGACAGAGAGAGAGAGGGAGAGAGAGAGAGAGAGAGAGAGAGAGATGGAAGGGAGAAAAAAAAGGAGAGGCGTCAAAGAAAAAGGAAAAAATAAGTGAGCCCAGATGAGCCATACATAGCAACGGAGGCACCAGCCAACTCCCAATCGTCTTTCTGTTTGCATCCCCCCCCACCACCACCACCCACCAACCCTCGATTTATTTCATCTTCTCACTCTCTCTCACATACAGTCTCTCTCTCTCTCTCTCTCTATCCATGGTTATCAGAGGTCGTGCTCAATAGAATATATTTCCCTGGTTGCTAGGCAATCCCATAAAGCGGTGAGAACGAGCAAAGTGATATAAATAATGTATTTGCATTATCTAATCAGCTGACAACCACCCCCACCCACACACAGAAAGGAGAGAGAGAGAGAGCAAGGGAGTGAGACAGGGATGGGGGGCCATTTGATAATTGGAACGCGATTAATTCAATGAGCGCAAAGCCGTCGTCCTTGAGAGTATGCATGCATATGTGAAGCTGTGTATGAATATGCTTTTGTTGGAGAGGGTCGAAAGTAAAGTGTGTGTTTGTGTGCGGCTGACTCAGAGCAGGCTCCACTACAGAATAGGAGAGATGAGATGTGGAGGATGTTGGGAATGGGTCAGATTCATTGCATACCAATGCTGGGAGCAAGGCTAGGCCATGTTTCAGGATCAGTGTCAGAACACACACACCAGCACACATGTACCACATGCCACACATACGCACAAGTTGACCAAATGCTTACCATAATGAGGTTAACAGCACAGACAAATGTGTAATAGCTACTCCAATGATGGACAAACGTAATACATACTTAGATGTAGCCAGTGGACTGTAGCAACCAAGAAATTAAACTGAAAATCCTTCGTGAACCAGTCCCACACACGCTATCACACTTACACACACAGCATACTATAGTCATATACTGGTTTCCCTCACTACCACACCCTCCATCCATCCAAAAATACTCCGAAACCAGCAGCTGACCAGAGCAGTGAGTCACTGTCTGATGGCTGCATTTCTCTCCCTCTCTTACAGAGAAACCATGTGGACACAGCTGATGCTAACATGTAGAGGTGGAGTGAGTAAAGTGGTGTGCGGTGAATAAGGGAAGATGGTAGCGGTGTGTCATTATGTACCACACTGCAGGGGTTGGTGAGCTTCTGCATGGGTTCCAGTAATGGGTTTCCCTTACTCACATTTCCCTGTCCTCATCCAATGTGGGTACAGTGGAGAGAATTATAACTTTACCCCACTCTAGTTGGAAGGGGAGAATCTATGCGATGCTGTCTTACACCTGAAAAAGGCCTTTGGTACTATCAGTGTTGCTCATACAAGAGTAACTTTTGCCTCGTTTCCACTAGTACCTACTCGGCTGAACTCGACTCGGTTTTTAGGGTTTTCCATTAGGTGGTAGTACCTGGTACCAGATACTTTTTTAGTACCTGCTTGGCCAGGGTTCCGAGCGAGCTGAGTCGATCCGAAAATGTGATGTCAACGGACTGCATGCCCGATTGGCCAGTGAGTGACGTCACTCGATGAGTCATGAGAGCGATGCCTTCACAAAAATCAAACCCGCAATTTTTGAAACCCAGCAACGAGGGAAATGGTGCCACACAAACCAACACCGTGGTGCGACGACGAGGTGCAGACATTTACCATCAGTTTAGCAGCAGGTATACCATTGATGTCCTCCATTGTTGTGTTTGTGTCTCATACAAATAACGTCACAGGACTTTTGGGCTGCCTTGCTATAAGGACCCCACCCACATTGATGTGGTACTCAATTGCAAAATGACCGAAATTGAGTCAAGTCAAGCTGAGTTACTAATGGAAAAGAGACTTTTGAGGACTGATGTCAATCAAAATGTCTTAGAACTTACAAGAACTTTGGTTGGTTATTTGGATGATTTGGCTAATCAGACCTAATCACCTTTCAATTCTGGCTTAGTGCTCAGACATGTAAATGGTACTGATGCTCTCATCTAAATCTCAGAATATGATGATTCCTTGAAGATATGATTTCTTGAAGAGGAAATGTGATTTCAAGTGGAACATCAGACTCAAGAAGACTCGATGTAGGATTGAGTTAGGGAGGACAAGAACCCACAGTGGAAACCTGCAGGCTGTTAAAGACTGAGGATTAAAAGCTAACAGCTAACCCTCTCTCATATGAGTGTATACTGTTGTGTTTTTATTTAACAACAGATATGACTAATGCATCTTAATGAAATGGTTTGCATTGTACAAGTGAAAGCTAAATGTCAAAAAAACGAACCTTAAGTGCATAACTATAAAGTGTTAAAATAATTATTCCATTCAAGTTACAGTAACAATTACATTTTTTAGATGAGTCCAGTAGGCAAGGATGTATTTGGCCACCATAGACTGTATATAAAAGACATAGCTACCATGACATCAGCCATTGGTTAGTGAGGTCCTGTTGTAAACCCTTCTCAAAAGATGGTGGTAAAAGTGTAATTCGAGGGTGGGGGTAACATTATTTAAAACTTATTATGGGGCAAAGTCAGCAAACTTTTCAACCCTGTAAACCCTAAACCATGAAATAATTGCCAAAAAATTAAAATTTTTTGAAACTAGAGTCTTTATTGAACCTTCTGACAACTTAGAAAAAAAAATTAATTAAATATCAATTTGCATATATGAGTTTAATTTGTATCATTTTTGCTACATCTGGTATTTCTGTGCAATTTATTGCCCACAGTTCTTTTATCTTAAACAAGCAAAAACATATATGGAGGTTAGGGTTAAAAAAAATCACACTGATGATGTAGAGGTCTTGATGTAGGTGACTTCCCAATCACATGATAGCCATACCCTAAAGCAGAGATGTTAAACTCATTTTACACTGTGCGCCACATACATGGGCCGGACCAGTAAAACTCTCATTTCTGTCAGTGTAAAGAAGTTTAACTACAATTTACAGTGCAAATCACTTTTTCTACATGATAAAGTTTTTCTACTGTAATAAATGAAAAGAAATGAAAGAAATCTGTCAAATCGACGCTTTGGGCTTAAATTGTAAGATATAAATGTTTAAAATTAGAGACAAAATTCTGGTAACTCATTGCCCAGACTGCCCTGTAATTATAAAACAAAGTTTTTGTTATTTCATACTGTGGACCTATTGTAAATAAAGAAATTTCTCTAGTAGATGGGGTCATTTAATTGTTTATCTACTACTTATGAATAGTATGAATGGCCATGGGGGAGGTCTTTATCAGTAGTAAAAATTGTAAAATGTATGAAAATACAGTTAAAAGTCCAAGATTCATGCCATCTTTCACATTTTTAAAAGCTGCGCAGTGGGCCAGATTGGAGTCTTTGCCAGACCGATTCTGGCCCCCGGGCCTTATGTTTGACACTCCTTCCCTAAAGCATACCCTGCTTTGTCTTGCTTTTTTACTCAAAAAGGGGACTATAACTTACAAAATTAACATCATGTTTTTTTAAATAAGATGTGAAACGGTGAGACCAAAAACCCATCAGGTAAGCATTTATTGGGGGGACAGATCAAGTGAGCAGTAAGGTTGTTTTTCCATAGACTTCTAAACATACACTACTTTTTGCAATCAGAGGAGTCTCCCCCTACTGGATATAAGAAACAATGCAGGTTTACAGCAGTTATGTATTGGTTTCAGTCTTAAATCTGGAAACAACATATCTTTTGCCCTTCATATGATAACACAATCAACAGTTGAAATAACCTTGAGAAAGGCACTTTGATCTTCTAGTGGAAGCAAAGTAGACAGTGTAGTACACCCTGGACACGCATGACAAACACACTGAAACCACTTCCAAACAGAGTCATAATGATACAGCATTTCCACAATAAATATCAGATGAGTTTTACTGTTAAGCCACAGAAAGGCTACATCTTTAAAGTGAAGCCACCATCAAAACATCTTAAGGACATTCAAGGAAAGTAGAGTGCGTACTTTTGCAGAATAATAACTCAAGTGTAAGAATATCTACCAAGAATATCATCAGAATTCCCCTTAAGGCACAGCAGAAAATGGGCCACTGGCACACAAAATGTCCATAGCAGATACTGTATAAAAATAAATGGATGAACGCAGAGCCACACAGCGCCATAGAGTAACTGTAGGTCAATTTCTGGCAGGCTGATGCAAGCCACAAATATGGGCAGTGCTCCAAATAAAATGTCCCACACACTGTCCCACTTAGGCTCCATAACAGTGCAAGAATGCAGTTATTTACCACATTCCTCCATTAGCATGCCTAACATACAGTCCACAAACTTTGGCATTCTACACGCAGGTTTTTTGTATTTGGGTCAATTTGTGCCTATTACAATGTGTGCCTTTATCCAAGTGCACACATATAGTTTACTCAAAAAAAGCCCAAGTAGTCCACATGTGTGCTCCAAATCCATGGAGGAAGGCTGGAATACACGAACACAGTCATGCCTAAACACATGCACATGCGTACACATACTCAAACACTCAGACAGAGAACACATCTGTCCTGTAAGAGACCCAGAGTAGGACATTGCCAGCTGGCTTTGTTTCAACTTCTCACCCCCTGGGATTGGTTCTCCCACAGGCCAAATATGGAAGAGATGTGTACCTCTGTCTAATCCAGTGGGACTGCACTTCTACACACGTAGACACATGCACATGCATCCAAAAGTACGCTGTAGGAGCAAAAGCACTAGCCTTATGTGGTCACAAGAAGGCTAAAGTCATATCAGCCAGCACATCTCTGGTCACTATGGAGACCACAGTCATTGTGTATGTGTGCATGTGAGTGTGGAGTGTTGCGAGTCTTGGATTTGAGGAATATCCCTCTCTGGTCCGTTCACTGTGACAACAGAGTAAGTTCAAAGGTCAGAGGAGCTGTGGTTAATCCTGTGGATCATCTGGAAGACAGACTGGGAGAGAGAGAGACCAAGCGAGAGAGTGGGTGGAAGTGGGCGAGAGAGGATCTTTACAGTGCGGCAGTAAGAGAGAAAAAGGATCTGCTGGGATGAAAGAAATGTGGGGGAGTGATCGGGAAAGAGAGCGAGTCTTTAAGCACTATTTTTCATTTGCTGGTGATGGACCAAAATTTGTTTGCTTCTATTTTCTGAAATTTCAGGTTTGCCTGTAACAAATTAGCACATCTCAGAGGATGACAGCGCTATACTGTGATAAACAGGACTGAAACACTCACAGTACTGACATGGACATAGTACAGCACACCACAGAGGGACGAAAGACTACATGATTACAGTATGAACAGCCACTATTTTAAAAAATTGTGCTCAATTATACAAGAAAAATCCAAATTAACTTACAGTACAACTAAGTTTCTAAGGCTACAACCTGAATTCCAGAAAAGTTTGGACGTTCTTTAAATTTGAACAAAATGAAAACCAAAGGACTTCCAAATCACATGAGCCAATATTTTATTCACAACAGAACATAGATAACATGAAAAATGTTTAAACTGAGAAATTTTACAATTTTATGCACAAAATGAGCTCATTTCAAATTTGATGCTTACTACAGGTCTCAAAATAGTTGGGACAGGGGCATGTTTGCCATGGTGTAGCATCTCCTCTTCTTTTCAAAACAGTGAAGACGTCTGGGCATCGAGGTTATGAGTTTCTGAAGTTTTGGTGTTTGAATTTGGTCCCATTCTTGCCTGATATAGGTTTCCAGCTGCTGAAGAGTTCCTGGTCATCTTTGATGGATTTTCCGTTTAATGATGCACCAAATGTTCTCTATAGGTGAAAAATCTGGACTGCAGGCAGGCCAATTCAGCACCCGGACTCTTCTCCGACGAAGCCATGCTGTTGTAATAGCTGCAGTATGTGGTTTTGTAT
>VUQS01012926.1:3381-16007 GCA_015108495.1 Heterochromis multidens
GAATAAAGAGCAGAGAGTCAATTACCACCTTTTCCTCATTCCCTTCAAAGGGAAGATCAAAGCTGCTTCTCGCCTCCCCTCTATGCCCCCTCCTTTCCTTCTACCCCACCCTCACGACCAACCCCTATCAGAACTAGCCTGTTAATTTACACTCTGCTACTACCCTACTCCCCCCCCTTATTGGAAATCTACATATTCATCAGTTATACAGTCGATGCACCGGAAACACACACACACACACACACACACACAGAGCCATAACAGTAATGTATAGGCTTCACAAAATCTATAAAACACTGACATACATTTTTCTGTTTGCCTGTTTGTCTGTTTTTTTCTGCTGTATTCTGAACAAATGTTATACTTTTCAAACTGATAACAATCCTAGGGCATTCTCTTCTTATGAGAGGGCATTCAGGCCATAAATCATACTTTCTCTCTCTCACACACACACACACACACACACACATAATCATAATCTTGCACGTACACCACAGTACTCTCCCACATACCATTTTGGCAATAAATCATTCTTCATATACTCACACTACTGTACTTTTTTCTGAGCACTATAATTGTAACTCAGACACATCGCCATGCTATCTCCAATACATCATTATACACTGGATGGTGGGGCATTTCAGACAGAAAGAATTCTGTTGTTTATAAGAGCGAGTTATGCTGTTTGTGTGTGTACGACTGAAAATATGTTTGAGATAAGAGAACACAGTGGTTTAGAAGCTGAAAAAAATTTGGAGTTTTATCAAAACTTTCAGTCTCTTCTCAGTCACATGTTTATTTTCACTTCTCTTACGCAGAGTCACTTACTATTTCCTCAAATTGCATTCTGCCATTCTTTCATTCTCTGTCACTGTCTTCATTATGAGCAGACTCTGTCCAGCTGGAGATCTTGTACATTGGGTATGATGCAGTCACTCTTTCTGCTCATCCAAAAGTTGTGGCATCTATGCTCTCACTATATGGTTCATTCAGCCAGTGTACAGTGTGCTTTCTAACCTCTAAGTTAGTCTGTTTATTTATTTGTTTGTTTTTTTATTTTTTATTGTTTTGTAAAGCAAGTTTTATTTAAACAAGATGTATCTTAAGCCTCTTATTGGCTTTGCTTTTTTAAAAATTTTATGTTTGTAAATGCATACATTACAGTTATTTGAAAAGACAAGTACCTCCTTACTGCTTCCATAGGAATTAAGAGAGTAAGTACCGAACAGGTAGTGATAATCAAATACACTTGATGAATTGATCATCATGAAGTGTGAGCACCTCTATGAAAGCAGAGGTTTTGGCAGTTTGCTGGTCTGGAGCATTCAGGTGTTTTTTAACACAATGCTACAATCTTCCCAGGAGTGGATATCCCAGCAAATTCACCTCAAGGTCAGACCGTGCAATGCTCAGAGAAGCTGCAAAAAAAGCAAGAGCTACATCTCAGACTCAACAGGTCCTCAGACTCTTCTCTCTAAAAAGAACATGTCAGTACAGCTTAGGTTTGCAGAGTTGTGTCTGAACAAACAGACTTCTGGAACAATGTCCTTTGGACAGATGAGACCAAAATGGAGATGTTTGGCCATAATGCACAACGTCGTGTTTGGTGGAAGCCAAACACAGCATATCAGCACAAACACCTCATATCAACTGTCAAGCACAGTGGTGGTGGGGTGATGATTTGGGCTTGTTTTGCAGCCGCAGGACCTGGGCACCTTTCAGTCATGGAGTTGACCATTAAGTCCTCTGTATACCAAAGTACTGTATTCTAGAATTAGGTTGAGGCCATCTGTTTAACAGCTAAAGCTTGGCCTAAACTGGGTCATGCAACAGGACAATGATCCAAAACACAGCAGTAAATCTACAACAGAATGGCTGAAAGAGAAAAGAATCAAGGTGCTGCAATGGCCCAATCAAAGTCCAGACGTCAACCTCACTGAAATGCTGTGGTGGAACTTTGAGAGAGCTGTGCATAAACACAAATGCCCACAAACCTCAATAAACTGAAGCAATGTTGTAAATACGAGTGGACCAAATTTTGGTCCACTCGTCTGAGAGACTGATAAAGTCATAGACAAAATAAAAGTTATTGCTGCTAAAGGGGGTTCTACAAGCTACTGAATCATGGGGTGTTCTTAGTTTTCACAGTCATGTGAAAACTCCTTTTCACATGACTGTATATATATATATATATATATATATATATATATATATATATATATATATTTTTTTTTTTTTTTTTTTTTTTTTTTTTTTTTGTTAAATTTTTGTAGATGCCTGGAAAGGTACCGACAGCATGATTAGTATATCTTTTACATAACTAGTAGCAAGACACAATTTCAATAATAACAAAGTTATAATAGATCTTTTAAGGAATCTGATCGCACAGCTGCTTCAACTACAAGACCACAGACTAACAGATTTGACATGTCAGAAATTCACCGTATTGTCCAACAAATAGTTCAAATTTAGTACAATTTGTGAACTCTTTATCAATGAACAAATTGAAGTTAATATCATGGTAAATGGAAGCTGTTCTGCTCAGTTTTAGATTAGCTAAAACTGTGGAAACTGTGATGGTTAGCATTGTATAGTCGTGTTTGTTACACAAAGTTGAGTATAGTATTATGCTGAGTGCTGGACAGTATCAGACTGTAGCAGTGTGTGTGTGTATGTGGGAGACCAGTGTGATCTGTGTTTGAGATCATGCTGCTGTCTGTGATTTATGAGCTAAACTGCCTCTTGTTTTTTCTCTTTCTGTTGCAGATCCCGAGTCAGAGCCAGTGGCTCCAGCAATCGTGATTGGACCTAAAGACACGACAGTGGTGGCGGGAAATGGAGCTACACTGGAGTGCATTGCTAATGCCAGGTAAACCCCTTTTACATACCTGCAGACATACACATATACACACATCCCCATGCACAGGGGGAACAGTTCCTTTTTCTACATAGCACTGTTTTCTTCCAGGTCAATTAGAAGACACCACATAAACTCGTAGCAGCAAATATTCCCCTCTCTCTTGGATTAGACACACTGGGTCACCCAGGTCACACATACATGTGCACACACACATATCTGCTGCGTTTCCATCACTTCTGAGAACATTATATTAACTTACATTCATTACCTGAAGGCACATCCTAACCATAAGCACTTTAAAACCACTTTTCAGTTCAAATTTAGTTTCCATCATTTTCCAAAGTAGGTTTGCTTATTTTAGTTTAGTTTTAAATAGTTTAAATTTTTTTTGTTTTTATTATATTATGGGGGATATTTGTCAGGGACAATATTTAAGAAGTTCAGAATAAATATTACAATACAAACACTCTACTCATAGTCATGTAATACATCCCAGTCCCAGTAAACATTTGCACAAAAGCTTCTACATGTTGTTCTGAAAATTTTGAACAAATTGACAAAGACTAAAAGTAAAGTGATTATCTCTATATTTTTATTTTATTTTTGTCAGTTCTTTCAATACACAGCATCATTTCAGTTAGTTTAAATTGTTTAAGGAATTTTTAAAGGAATCATTTGGGGTAGCCACACTTTCTTCCTGGAAGGGTATTTTTATTCTTAGATTTTAATCTTATGTTATATTCACTCAGAAACAGGTTTTTGTATGAGTCCAACACCAATAGGAAAAAAAGACAAGTGAGACTGAAGCTATAATGACCAGATAAGAGCACAGCCAGTGAGGATGATGAGTTTTGTGGACTCAACAGGTGATATTTTTGGCCTACTTTTGTCCTGTTTGTACAAGGGTTTTGTCAGATTGTGTTATTAAGTCTGGCCTACTCGGGTTGCTCTGTTTTGTGAGAGCCCCTTTAAATGTTTTTCAGCTGCACTTGACCAGCACTTGACCACTGGGTAGCACTCAAGGTATAAAAAATCAAGTGACTATTACACATAATGGATACCTGGAATGTAGCTACAGTAGCTTTTAAAAAACAGCACAGGAACCATCTCAGTCTAATAAGCTATTAGAAATGAAATATTGAATTAAACACTAACAAGTTTGTTTTTAGGGTTTTTTTTTCTTTGTTTTGTTTTGTTTTTTTTTGCCTGCTCTGCATCTGAGGATATAGAAGAAGCCTCCTACATGTTTCTGTCAGGAACATTTCTCTCCATAGTGACTATTTCTGCTATCAGAGAGGCACCCACTGAAATTCTCACTCCAGAGAGATAGCCTTGTACCCAGGAAACAACTGAAAGAGAGAAACTATACAATATCTGGCAGAAATGGGAGTTTGAGCAATGAAATCTACAGTAGTGCTAAATTCTAAAAGCATTGGCTATCCACCTCCATTAATCATCAGTGAGTTATAGTGCTGTCCTGCTAAAGTGCTGAAATGATTAGAGGCTGATTGGAAGCCTAGTCCCAGCAGACCTAATAGGAAGAGCTTTAAAATCTGCTTTTCACTCTTTATAAGAGACAGGAACCACAGAGTCTGCAAATATTCAAATTTTTACATATCTGCTGGTTAGGTGCCTTTAAATTCAAGTTTGTCTTCACTTCACATTTAGACTGTGAGAGACAAAGGGATGTGCTCGTAATTGGATCCTAATAAAATGCTTAGTATGTTATTTACATTTGGACTGCATATAAAATAGACATATGACAGTAGATTCAACCACACATTGAGGAACTTGAGTTTTATATGACTTCTAACACGTCCTCAGCCAACTGACTGGATTTATGTCTAAAACAGTCTATCATTGTATATGGCAGAAAAGATTTGTGTATCACAAATTCAAACTAAGTAGAGGTTTTTGGCACAACTTCTGAAGATATACAGGCATCCTGCCTGATGACCCTGATGAAGGCTACAAGCCGAAACATGTCGGTCAAGCACTTAAGTTGTTTTTTATACTAGAAGTGTTGCTGGAGCTTTAACCTCCTCAGACTGTATCACAAATTCATCCAGGCATTGAATCAGAACATGGTTGACTTACTGGCCTGCCTTCATCTGCTTTGTGTCTTGTTAATGAAGTTCTTTGTTAGTGTCATGTACTACCACCAATAGTGTGACTGCTAATAGAATTTAAAAAACCAAGAACTGAATAAAAAAAATGTAATAACAATTAATACTAACACTGCACTGCTAATGATGTCTAATATAAAGTATTCTGGCGATATCACTTGTTCAGAGTGACAGGAGGATGCATTTTACAACCAGCTTTTCTTGTGAATCGTTTTGTCATTTTATCTGTTTAATTTCTGCTGCTGTTGTTTGCACCATGACTTCTTAATAATGTGTTTAATAATGTAATTATAAATGTTACAATGAAGAAACTGGACACCAACATGGTCTATTTTGTTGTTTAAATGCAGCTTTGGTTATGTTAAAATGTGGTTTTTCATCTTATTTTGTTAATAAGTATTTGTGTTTATATTTGCATCACTACGTTTTGCTTGATATTCATAGCTTACTGTGTCGTACCGGAGCTGTGGTTTTTGAGCAGTCCTTGGCAAAATGTATCTTAAGAACAGTTCCAGATGCTGATTACATAGACTAGCTGTTGTCCTGCTAAATCAGGTACACATTCACTGCAGATAAAAATTAAATTGTTCCAAAAGGGCACCAAAAAATGAGCTGCACTTTTATGAATTGAGAGTCTGCTGCTACATTGCTGTCTTGCACAAATGCACATGCACAAAAGAGTGTTTTTTTCCTTGTTGTTTATCCAAAACAAAATTTCATTTTACACGAAAACCCATTTCCTTTCCCAACATTTAGAGTAACTGACTGAAGCTCCTTCATGCTGAGTAGAGCTGACTGCTCTGATATAGACTGTCATCATTCATTTCCTGCCTCATTGACAAATAAACTGATGGATTTAATATGTTGTAATTGCCTTCTGCCACCCAGTTCTGCTCATTCTTTTTCTCCTCTCCTCTCCTCTCTTCTTCTCCTTTCTCTTCTCCTCTCAGACCAGTGGACCGCCTTCTGGTGTCATGGAAGCGTGATGGGCGTCGGCTTTTCAGTGGGCAACGGCTCATTATTCCTGCCCCCACCTCTTCTGACACGGGCTTATATGTTTGCGAAGCGTCGTTTAGCAACAGCACTGCCAAACCCGTGGAGGCAAGAGCGCACCTCACTGTAATGGGTAAGAAAAAAGGCAGTCACTTAGTCACCCACAGACACACTCACATTCATGTTTCCATCATTTCACTTCAGAGACATTACACTAACTTACATTCATATCCTGGTCACTTATCCTAGATCTAAAAAAATAACAAAACAAGTTGAGTTAAATGAAATGTATTATTTACAGTTAGTTCCATATATTTTTGATCAGTGACTTTCTTTTTTTTTAGCTGTTTACATATGACACATTCAGGTTACAGTTGATGAATGTGACAAATATGGGTTTAGAGTGAAAACTCGGCTTTATTCCAAGGATTGAACTAAAATACTGCATTAACTGTTGAGGGATAATAACCATTTTATACACAGTCCCCTATTTTCAGGGGTTTAAATGTAATTAGACTCAAAAGATGTTTCATGGAAATGTGTTATTTCTTTATATATTAAAAAGATTTTCATTTGCATTTGGAAGCTGAACCCACAGTATATTCAAAATGTAAGAGAAACAGGCCATTCTTAAAAAGAAAACACATCCAGAAACAGTAGGACTTGCCAAATCAACAGCCTGGTAAATTCTGAGAAAAGAAAACACACTGGTGTGCTTGGCAAAATAAAAAGACTGGACATCCACAGAAGACGATAGTGGTGGATGATCACAGGATCCTTTCCATGGCAAAGAATAATTTCTACTTTGTAATTCAAAACATATCACATACCTGTGAAACAAGGTGGAGACAGTGTGATGCACGTGTATGCATGGTTTCCAGTGTCACTGAGACATGAGTGTTTAGTGATGATGTGAAAGAAGTCTGATGAAGTGTATAGAGCTATACTCTCTTCCCAGATTTGGTCATATGCATTGGATGGTGCTTTATACGGTGCAGGTGAAAAGTGACACAAAGCATGCTGTGAAAGCAAGCCAGGAGTTTTTTAAAAGTTAGAAAGTAAATAATTTTGCAATGACTAAGTCAGTCATGTGATTTCAGCCCACTTGAGCTGCATTTCAAGGCTAAGGGCAGGGAGAACAAACAACACTGAAAACAGCTGCAGTAGAGGCCGGGAAAATCATCACATGAAAGGAAACCCTTTCTTTGTTGATATCCACGAGTTCCACACTTCAGACAGTCTGCAAAAGATTCTCTACAAAGTGTTGAAAATGGGCATTTTATTTATGAATGTGTTAATTTCTCTAGTTCCATTTGAGCCCCTGAAAATCAGGGATTGTATATGAAAATTGCTATAATTTCTCAACAGTTAATGCAATGTTTTGGTTCAGCCCCTTGAATTAAAGATTGAACTTTAAGCTCATATTTATTATATAAGTACAACTTATTGTTTATTTTTTATAAACAGTTAAAATAGCAAAAATTCCAGTGTCTAAAAATATATGGACCTAACTCTGTTTAGAGGATTTTTGTCCCCGAAAGGGAGGCAGGTCCCCATAGTGTTGTTGTGTAAAGACATTTATGTCCTCGCAACATGAGTAATACAAGTATACACACTGCCTAACATAATTATCCATGATTGTCCTGGGTAGGTCCACTAATGCCCTCAACATGTGATTAATTTCTGTTTCAACCTCGCTCTTGTCTTTCCTAGTACATTTGTTGCTCCAGGCACTGTGTCATTCTGTTTATTCCTCCATTTATTCTTACTTTTCTCCTGGAAGCTGGACTGTGAGCACCCGAGGCAGTGACTGTCAACTACAGCACTGCTCGAGCTGAATCTGTTGTCCACATTCACCATTAAATTGTCCATTGTAGTCACAAACAGCTGTTGGATTCATGTACACAAATACTAATCCATGTGTTCTCACAAAAACATGCATGTGTGCACTTCATGCTTACACACAATCACAAAATGGCACCGTGGACACATATGCCTGTTTGCCCGGCAGCTCAATTAGTCCCTCTCCCTGGAGTCGCCAATCAATAAGAGGACACTGAAAGCACTCAAACAAGAGCACTCTTGTAACAATCCACTCCTATCCTCCACGTGTGTGTGTAATAGAAAACACACGCGAGCAGGGAGCATGTGATTGATGAGGCAAAACTTCTCTCCCCCAGTTTCTCAGCATCTTTGTACTCTGCTGTGATTGTCTGGGCAAAGGAGCACCTAAGCAGAGAGCACCTACCTAGAGAACTACCTACGCCCACAGAATATTTCAGAAAAGACCAGCCTGAATATTTATACCCCACTCATTCTCTTTCGTGCCCCCTCATAATCTGCCACCAATTTTTGTACCTCTTTCTTTCTGTCTTCCCCCCAAAACTCCTCTCTAAGTTATCGTTCCCCATTAGGCCAGCAGGACTGCTAAGGCCTGCCTGGCAGGGAAAAAGTCTGGATGCATTCATATGTATCAGAAAAGAAGTGACTGATGAATACATTGGTACTGATCCTCTTTTTCTGCTATGGGCTCAACAGACCTTGATGCAATAAAAGGGATTCCTAAACAGAATAGTGTATGTGTCTGTTTGAAAGAAAGAGACAGCCTCAAAGGCATTCATTATTCAATTTCATTTCTTTTCTGCCCCGATCCTCTAATCGGAATATGTATGATACTGCATCCTTGTGTTGTATACTGTACAAACGACTAGCAGTGCAAAAAACAATATATCTGCTGTTGTTTTCGGTCTTTGTTTGGCAGGCAGACATCAGGGAATCCACAAAAGCTCAAATCCCTAAAACCAGCCAGCCAAACACTCTTAAACGTGTTTTGTTGTGTTTCGGCATCTAGGTTCTTGCACTCACCTGACTGAAGGGGAATAATGCAGCTATGTTATCAGCGTCACACCATATGGCTGTTATTCATCTCTTGTTTTCCTGTTCTCTCTTCACTGCACGTTTTCCTCTTTCTTTTGTCAAAAATCGGGCCAAATTGCACAGTGCACAGTAAAGATAGATGATGCACATGTGTGGGTTTAAAAGTTGCCTGAAAGAAATAAAAAAGAACTTTGTGTTTTCTTTTCAGTCTGCTGTTTAGATGTGAGTGTGGTCTCCCTTTCAGCTGCCCATGTACTCTAGGTTGGGGGCTTGCTGTGTCACAATTTAACTCACCGGGTTCCATTCAGCGTCATATTTTTATGTGGCGTAGTCTCAATAAAGGTTTTTCAATGCCCGAATTAGATGCAGTGAGAGTGTGGTAACAAAGACAAAGACACTTGTTTCAGAAGGATGAAGCATGTCTTCTGATATGTGGTAAATGTTGTGAAAGGGCCCTTAACATAATCTGTGATCTTTTCCTGTCTTAAAAGAGTAGTGGTGACTAAACCTAACCAAGCGCTGACTGAAAAATCAAGTAAACAAGTGACTTGAGTCATGTGAGGTGAAAGTCCTGTCATTTATGCCACTCCTACCTAACTCCCTGCACGTCAGTAATGGCAACAAGCGAGTACCCAATCCATTGAAACATGATGCAACCTGGTCCTTGGTTCAGCCCATCCAGTGCGTACAGGAAAGAAAAATTAAAATAACATCGGGGAAAAACAGGATTTTTTTTTAATAGCCTTACTGACAGCAGAGTTTTAAAAACCTCATTGTTTGTATGTTATTACCATTACACGTATGGAAAAAAAACAAAAAACAAAACTGAAACTTCTATTAAAATTCTTTCTCCTTCTTCAATAAGAGTTATATCTTTGCAAAAGCCAAAATACACATTCATACACTGGACATTTCATTTTCCTCAGTCATTCTCCTGTGAACAATTGCTGCCATTGTGTGGATCCACATATTCAGGTGTCATCTCTTAGTAAATATTAACAAATGCTTAAAAAAAAACCATTGTGTGAGAAATGGAGCCTATGCAGCAGTAGGTAACTTCTTTTATAACAAGTAATACATATTACAATATTATACTGCAAGCATATATTTACATTCAAGGTTTTTTTTTCTTCTCACAGCTGCTGTCAGCACTTAGAGCAATACTGGTGAAGATGTTTGGTAGGAGCAGTTATTGGCAGTAAAATGGAGCCATTTAAAAAAAGGAGGATTGTGCCCCTTGGGACCTTCCCAGAATGTGTTTTCCTGTGACTGTGTATGGAAGTCATTTCACAGGGCATATAGACACAAAATCCTGCCTTCCACTAGCACTTAAGATGCTCAGTGCCAAGAGGGGAACCATTTTTATTCTACAGTTCTCCACTACAAGTCTTCCCTATTAAGGAATAAATACTTGGAGAGGGCAAACTCTAAATTTGTCTGTTACATTTTCCTTTTCAGGCTTTTATTTATTTATTTAGGCCTAAATTGAGGGCTTGTGAGTAGTAGTTTAATGAATTGGTGTTATTTTTGTTTTTTTCAGAATGTGCTTTGAATTTTGTGTCCCAACTTTTTTCTTTGCAGAGCCACCCTCTCTGACTACTCAGCCAAAAATGAATATCTTTGGAGAGCTCGACAGGAATGTGGAGATCCCCTGCCTGGCTGCAGGTACGCTGTGTGTTTGAAATTATAAATGTATCGGATCTAAGTTTGTCAGCCATATTCCATGTTTAGTTTTTATTACCTCTTCATAATAACCATAGCAGAAGCTGGGTCAAAAAGCCAGGTGTCAGTTTGTTTCTTTAAAGCTGATGTTCAGCTGTCTGAGAAGGAAGGCTTGCTTTATATATTAAATAGTGGAATGTATGTGATTTAAAGAGGGTCAAATGAGGAGATGAAGACCAGCAGTCTTACCGTGTTAACTCCAATTATTACATAAAACACTTCCATTAGGCACTTTCCTTAAAATAATAATGGTGTTAGTCTCAGTTTTGTATAGTCTCTGTCCTTGTCTACATTCACACTTAATCAAACCTTCCCTCCCCCATTACTGCTGTGTGAAAATGTTTTGAAAATTGTTTTCAGAAAATTACTAAATTCCAGTGTCTGAACAGTGTCAGGGGAGGGTGTTTCACATGCCTTCAGTGATCCAGCAGCCACTTAAAGCATGCTGAATCTCACAGTCTGCTGGTGCTTGCCACCACATGAGTCGTAGACCTGATGCATACTCATGCATCAAATTTTTAATTATTCTTATTTAACTTAGTACCATAAAACGTCCCCAGTTCAATACTTGTGTTACAGCTTTTCTGAAATGTTATGTTTGGATATGCTAATAATGCATTATGTCTCTAAATATGTGTGAATTTGCATAATTTTCTAGACCAGAAATCTGAACACTGGATAAACCAAGTTGTTGTTTCATTTTGTTGACATATGAGAGTCAAAGTTTTTTTACCAAAGGAATTTTAGAAATCTCTTTTTATGACTTCATAAACCAGAAAGTACTCCCAAAAGCCAATAATTGTCAAATATCATTATATTAATCTTTTCCCCTTTATTTTCAGCCATAGTTTGTAACTATTTGCGTGTATGTTGGAATAAATGTCCGAACGTGTGGTTGATTATGTGTCTGTATGTTCGAACATTGTGTGGCTTTTATTCAAACTGTGACACACTTTATAACTGTGTTTTGAAAAGTGCTATACAAATAAAGTTATTATTATCATCATATGGTCAAAGGTACTGGGCCACCTGCAGCAGCGGCTCAGCCTTGGAAATCCATGCCATGAAGCTCCTGGTGCACAGTTTTTGTGCTGACGTTAATATCAGAGGAGGTTTGGAGCTTTGCAGTTAGTGAGTCAGCAGAGTGTACCATGCGTGCACTATGCGCTTCAGCACTCAGCGACCCCGCTCTGTATCATTACGTGGTCTATCACTTTGTGGCTGGGTTGCTGTGGTTTGTAAACGCTTCCACTTTGCAATAATAACACTTACAGTTGATTGTGGAATATCTATTACTGTACCACACTCAAATTTAGTGAGCTCTTTAGAACGACCCATTCTTTCACAAATGTTTGTAAAAGCAGACTGCATGGCTAGGTGCTTGATTGTGACTGAAAACGACTGAATTCAAATGTCATGTCATGGTTTTAGGTTATGTGTTGTGTTTTTTTATAAGTTGTACTCCTATTCAGTCCTATTCTTTTTAGGTTTTACTGTTATGCTAGTGTTTGGAGTTTTTCAATTCAATTCAATTCAATTTTATTTATATAGCGCCAAATAACAAAAGTCGCCTCAAGGCGCTTTATATTGTAAGGTAAAGACCCTACAATAATACAGAAAAACCCCAACAATCAGACGATCCTCTATGAGCAAGCACTTGGCAACAGTGGGAAGGAAAAACTCCCTTTAAAAACACATAGAGAGTGAACAGAGGTGAGAGAAAGAAAAACACTCAGTGCATCATGGGAAACCCCCAGCAGCCTAGGCCTATTGCAGCATAACTAAGGGAGGATTCAGGGTCACCTGATCCAGCCCTAACTATAAGCTTTATCAAAAGGGAAAGTTTTAAGCCTAATCTTAAAAGTAGAGAGGGTGTCTGTCTCCTGAATCCAAACTGGGAGCTGGTTCCACAGAAGAGGGGCCTGAAAGCTGAAGGCTCTGCCTCCCATTCTACTTTTAAATATCCTAGGAACCACAAGTAAGCCAGCAGTCTGAGAGTGAAGTGGTCTATTGGGGTGATATGGTACTATGAGGTCTTTAAGATAAGA
>VUQS01012940.1:9741-29489 GCA_015108495.1 Heterochromis multidens
CATACCATACCATACCATACCATACCACTTTATTTATAAAGCACTTAAAAACAACAACAGGGCAGAGTATAAATGGGTATAAAAAGAACATCATAGCAACAGTCAAGCATGGTGGAGGTAGTGTGATGGTCTGCTTCAGGACGACTTGTTGTAAAACCAGAAAATCCTGAAGGAGAATGTCCGACCATCAGTTTATTGCTTGCTGGGTTATGTAGCAGGGCAATGATCCGAAACACACCAGCATCTCCACCTCTGAATGGCTAAAAAAAACCGAAATGATGGTTTTTGAGTGGCCTAGCCAAAGTCTGGACTTAAATCCATTTGAGATGCTTTGACATGACCTTAAACAGGCCGTTCATGCTGGACAACCCTCCAATGTGGCTGAATTAAAACAATTCTTTAAAGAAGAGTGGGCCAAAATCCCTCCACAGTGATGTGAAAGACTCATTGTCAGTTATCACAAACACAGTTCTTACTGCCAAGGGTAGCACAAGCAATTATTAGGTTTAGGGGACAATTACTTTTTCACACAGGGCAGGTAAGTTTGGATAACTTTTTTCTCTTAAGAAATGAAATCATCATTTTAAAAAAATGCATTTTGTGTTTACTTTGATTATCTTTGTCTAATATTAAAATTTGTTTGATGATCTGAAACATGTAAGTAAATACTTTCTCACAGGACTGCATAGTCATGAGCTCTGGGTAATGACCAAAAGAATAAGGCTGCAGAAACAAACAGCCAAAATGAGAAATTCCTAAAATAAATTTTTTTTTTTTTTAAAGGCAAATATGATTAAAAGTAAAGAAAACAAAAAACAAACTGTATTATGGTTATAAAAATGTAATAAAAAAACAGAAGACTGCATTTCTAAGAATGAATGAAAGAGGATTTGCTGAAGTTCACTGTGGCTTCAAGGATAAAAGCAAAGACAAACAATGAGCACCAATACATGGCTGTCCTGTAGACAGTCACCGAGCACAAGCCATCCACCTGTCCTGCCCACAGCAACGATACTGTGACTACTCCACAAAGATTTCCACGCCAGACAACAAACATTCATTATGCCAGAGACAAACAATTCAAATTCTCCTCATCTAAATAGGCATTACAGCTTAGAGGAGTAAACAGGATTCACAGAGGAGCTTAAGTCTTTAGGATGCTGTTGTGCTTTTCTTGGCTTTGAGGATACCGAGCCACCTCTCTGAGCAAAAATCGCTCCCTGGGTCGTATGCATCGCACTGTATTAGAATAATCACCTGTTTTGTTTAACTAAATTATGGAAAGCAGGACTGCATTATGACTGAGTAAACAACTATTTTTAATCCCGTATGTGTAACTCGATTAAACGCAATTTAATGGCACTTTTTCTAACGGTGTGGGCGCAGCTAAAGCGATACGTACTTTACACAAAAGTTTGCTGCTTAATAAAATTTGTGCATTTAATAAGCAAATTATTCTAATCATAAACCTCTTGCCAAAGCAATTAGTGATAAATTATAATCTTATGATAAATTATCTTGTGTTGACAGCCTGGGGGAAAACTGCAATCAAACATTAATTATTCATTGGGTAATTAAGTTCATAGGTGTTTCTCCCTCCCTTTCTTTCCTGCTCTCTCCCTTCTTTTTCTGTTTGAAAGGTATAGATTTAGTGACCACAGTTAAGTTGTTTAAACTTTCCAAGCACAAAACACAGAACTCTCACACTGGTTCCCTTAAACTTGCTGATCTGTGACGTGCGGTCCACTGACACATTGTTACAAAAATTCAAGCAAAAACAAGAAAGAGTAAAATACTGAATTGGAGCTTCTATCAACAAAGAAAAGTCACAAGCAGAATCATTCAGCAGATTTTTTTGTGTTCTTCAGCCACTGTCATTAATTTGTGACTGAGCTAAAATTACTCCACCAGAATTACGTTCCTGGCAGGGAAACAGAATCTAGCCCACCAATAGGGCACAAAGTGGAAAGAATATAACTGATAAGGTAGATGAATTAGTGCCGGGGAGTTGCAACTACTGATGATTTTCATAGCAATTAATCTCTGAGAAATGCTTTTTTTTCTCTTTAAGGTGAAAATGCAACTGCAATTTCACAGATCACACAGCGACATTTTCAAATTGCTTTTTTGCTGACCCATAAAACCCTAAGATATTTCAATCTCCATCTTTTTCATTTTTAAAAAAAGCATCAAATTAGCAAACAAACAACAAATGCGCGCCATGTCTGCTCAGAAAAAGAATAAATGCTGAATTGCTTATTGACTAATCAGTTTGACATGGAAAAACATGTGAAACAAGGATACATATTTGGTATTTACACACGTTTGGGTGGCTCTTTTTAGAGTGTTTTGGCTTCGTGATAGTGTCATCATCTTGTCAAAATCTGACCCAGATTTTGGAAAACATTTTAACGCCTGCTTCAGGGTCAAAATCTGAAAACACTGAGATAACATTGGAAGTCGTTTATCTGATAAAATACTTCAGCATCACCACTATCGACATCTAATTTAGGCAGTGCAAACATGTCAAAGTATGCAAAATCTTGCATTAAAAAAAAGTTTCTCATATACCTGACAATTCAAACCTCAGCTCTTTGCCAGACAGGCAGGTACAGAATTGTGTTCTGAAAATAACCGGCCAACCCAGATATGTCAGATGGGGTTGAAAGGACAAAGCATGTTCGCAGGAAAACAACGCCAGCATTCATCAAGTTCAATTACATGGAAGAGACATCAAACTTAGACAACAAGACGAGCAAAGCGGTGCTAGTTTTGAGATGTTTTTTCTTATTAAAGGCTTTTTCTATCTCACTGGAAAAGACAGCCTATTACCAATAACAAAGATTTGGATGAAGACATGAGGAAGATTAAAGAATCAAAGAAATAATGAGCTCTAACTGTCCCTTTTTGTTTTTTCGCTCCTAGCTTTGGTCCAGACATCCATCAGACTCTGCTTCTCTTTGGCGCTCTCTGTGTGATGGAGTGGCATGCTGCTGCCATCTAAAGGCAGAAGATGACTTTACTGAAGCACTGCTCACTGCTCTGTGTGTGACACAATTATGAAACACTTCATTATAGGTTTATCCAATACATCTCTCCTCAATCTAAATGAAATACTTATCCTGTGTGAAATATAAATAATCAGCTAATGCCTTCAAAGTGCCACTTATCACTGAGAATGTATTGCTGTGTTGTTGTGGGATGGTGCAAGGCTGACAGAAAGAAATCTGACTGATTTACCAACTTCAATTCCAAAAAGGTTGGGATGCTGTGTAAAATGTAAATAAAAACAGAATGTAATGATTTGCAAATCTCATAAAACCCATATTTCATTCACAACAGAACACAGAAAACATAGCAAATTTTTAAACTGAGACATTTTACTATTTCATTAAAAATATTAAGTCATTTTAAATTTGATGGCAGCAACACCTGGAGGAACATTTTACAACTAATTAGGTTAATTGGCAAAAGGTCAGTAACATGACTGTGTATAAAAAGAGAGGCAGAGTTCCTCAGAAGTAAAGCTTGGCAGAGGTTCACCAATCTGCAAGAAATTATGTCTACAAGTTCTGGAATAATTTTAGAATAATGTTCCTCAATATAAAATGGCAAAGTCTTTGAATGTGTCATCATGTACAGTACATAATATCATCAAAAGATTCAGAGAATCTGGAGAAATCTCTGTGCGGAAGGTGCAAGGCCAAAAATCCATATTGGATGCCTGTAATGTTTAGGCCCTCGGGTGGCACTGCATTAAAAACAGACATGATTCTATCACGGAAATCACTGCATGGGCTCAGGAGCACTTCCAGAAATCACTGTCTGTGAACACAGTTCACTGTGCCATCCACAAATGCAGATTAAAGCTCCATCATGCAAAGAAGAAACCACATGTGAACATGATGCAGAAATACTGCCATCTTCTCTGGACCAAAGCTAGTTTAAAATGGACTGAAGCAAAGTGTAAAACTGTTTTGAGGTCAGATGAATCTAAATTTCAAATTCTTTTTGGAAAACATGGACACTGCATCCTCTGGACTAAAGAGGAGAGGGACCATCCAGTTTATCAGCACTCAGTTCAGAAGCCTGCATCTCTGATGGTGTGGGGGTGCATTATTGCCTATTGAATTGGCACTGGGAAGGCAGCTCAATGCTGAAAGGTATATACAGGTTTTAGAGCAACATATGTGTCTATCCAAATGATGTCTTTTTCAGAGAAGGCCTTGCAAATTTCAGCAGGACGATGCTAAACTCCTTACTGCATCTATTACAACAGCATGGCTTTGTAGTAGAAGAGTCCGAGTGATGAACTGGCCTCCCTGCAGTCCAGATCTTTCACCAATTGAAAACGTTTGGAGCATCATGAAACAAAAAATACGACAAAGAAGACCCAGGACTAGAATCCTCTATCAGACTAGAACAAGACAACATTCCTCTCCCAAAAGTTCAGCAGCTGGTCTACTCAGTTCCCAGACATTTAAGGAAAGTTGTTAAAAGAAGAGGGGATGCTAACAGTGGTAAACATGGCCCTGTTCCAAACTTTTTGAGATGTGTTGCTTCCATCCAGTTCAAATACTGGACAGTCATATGTTAAGTAGTGTAATTAAACCAATGTCCTAATATTTTTATACACCTCACACATATTGGCACATTGGAAGTTGTGCATATGGCAGGTGTTATAAGAACACAATAGCCAATGGTACATTTTCCTTATATGAATACAAACCGTTTATACTTTTTCTTCTTTTGTTCGGGAATGGTGATCTACATGACAGGACTTTCTGAACACCATTAAATGTATTACATAACAAGTAACTCAAACATTTGAATAAAACGCTTATTCAGAGCTTTATGAGCCTCTGAATAAGTGCCATGCTGCCTATTAGTTATTCTAAAGTGTCCTGCTTCCTATTATCAGACAGATGAGTTTCATTTTACCCTTTATGATATACATTCCACAAATACCACTGGCAACAATAAATACTTTTATCTGATTGAGAGGGGAGCATCTGTTCAATATTTAAGAAGTGCTCACAAAGAACACTTACCATTAATTCATATTTATATTAAGAAAACAGCACAGTTCTGACGCTACAGACTCAGCTGCCTAGAAGACTAACTTTCTTATTTGAATTGTAACAGGGAAGTAAATATTCCAACTTTATGCTTTATACTAAACATTTATGTTTTACACTTAACAGTGCTTATGTTTGTGTGGAGTGACCAGATGTTCCACTTTATGTGGGACTGCACAGCATTTTTATCCCTTGTGCCCCTCTACCACATTTTAAAACAATGTTCAACATTTCGATTGGCTGTAACATTTAAATTCACCACTAAAGTCTGTCTTTTATCCAGCTGCTATGAAGAAAGCAGGAAAGGTTGTCATCTTGGGCCAAGTGCAGGTTAACATGTCACCCTCTTCTGCAGTGCAGAAAACTGCGAGTGATCACAAAGTCACAAACTGTGCATAGTTCAGCTAATATGATGGAAACGACCACAAAGAAAACAAAATGCAGCAACAACAAAGACCATATATATATATTTAACACTGGGTAAAGCTATAGAAGGTAATTCTCTGAGTTTTTGTTTAGCTTCCTTTCATGCTTATTGTATTTACCTTGAGAGGGAGCTGGGGGAATTGCACTGAAATAAAATACCTCAGTACCGGGACTCTCCCTTGAGGAGTTGGAATCCAAGTGCAAAATGAAAGTGTTACTAGAGAGATGGCTGAGTGACACCGAGAACCACTTCAATACCAACATGGACAACCTGCTGGAAGGGAAACATGAAGGGCTGGTTAGCAATAAAGGAACTTTCAATATAAAATCATTAGAAATATTGATCAATAAAATTAAAAACCCCACAAATACTTCACCACATACGCTTTATTGGCCAACAACATACCTATACTGCCCACCTGAGTCGGTGCTTTCCACAGTCTGTGGAAAACACCAATGTATTTCATGTTATATTTTTTAATACCTGCAGCCAAGCAACAATTGTATGTATTTTCTGTAGTCACCAAGACAGCCCATTACAAAAGATTACAAAAGAAATGCCAGGCAGAGCTAAGTCAAAATTTTGAGTTATTATCTCAAGTATCTTGAAATTTCAACTTATTTCTGAGTAACTCAAAATTTCGACATACAGTGCTTAACAAATTTATTAGACCATCTGTCTAACAAACTGAATTCACATTTTTATACTCAAATTTGTGCCGGCATCCAAGTCAGAACTCAAACAAGCAGAATATTCAACCACCAAAACTAATTTTTCTGTTCAGGAATGCAAGTAAATAACTGTAATTTGGCATTTTAATCAAAAATTAAGAATGTGCTTTACAATTTTTTCCCTTTTTTTCTTTTTGTAAAACAGTAAATTTGAAAATTCATGGATAACAATAATAATTATATTTTAGCATTAAAAGTATCATTTCAATTAAAGAACTTGTGCATACTGGTGGATTAACCATTACAGAAGGAATTTAAAAAATTATTTTGGAAATTACCAATACTGTTAATTAAGGCAGCTGTGGCATAAACCTTACATTGGGTGGTGGTCTAATTAATTTGTTAAGCACTGTGCATAACTAAAAGTTAAATTAACTCAAAACTGACATGCTAACCCAAAATTCTGAGTTACGAATAGCAATTTTGTTTTTTTTTTGTTTTTTTTCTCAGTGGCAGAAACACGTTTCCATAGTTTCAAACTTGGTTCTTCAACATATTTTGATAGTACCAAATAACCCCTTTAGGTTCAATTAACTCGTCTGCTCAAAACAGATGACGAATTTGACTACAGTCAGCTTCACCAGACTTTGGTATCAACAGCATAATACAAAATGCAGGTAAGTCCATTATTTATGCAATGCTGGGACAACTAATCATACGCTGTCACTTTCTGGAACCAACCTGAATAAAACAGAGGAAAGACGAACTCTTTTCTACCAATTAAAAGTTGTCAAAGTCTCAGGTACATTTCAGAGAACATACACATGTATCCATCCAGTAAGTTTTCAGAGAACACACAGACACACACACACAGACTCATCATGGTTTAATCAGTGTGGATGTACTGTGGAGGCCCTTTCCCCCTTCAGTGCCAGGCACTATTGTGGTGATGACTGCACTGGCATATTGATGTCAACTCTTTATTGTGTGGGTTTACGGTGGAGAGGGAGTGTTGATTATCTTGTAACCTCTCCACCCCTCTCTCCACACCTCGTTCCCTCTTAGCTAACAACACTGATGTGTGTGTATGTATGCCTGTTTGTGTGTTTAGTCTAATGAAAGCTACAGACCCACAGCGTCCTTTGCATGTTCACGCCAAAGCCTCAATCAGTCTCTCTCATGGCTGCGTCTATGTGCTGGGTTTCTCTTATCCCTTGCTTACATAAAAAAGAGCTTTGAAGGGTGTTTGTGTTGCTCCCACATGTCTGACTGTCACTGAGCTGCTGCCTCTGTCCTTGTTCTAAGCCCAGATATTAAAGTTACACAGCGGCAAAGATGCAGCAAGAGAAAAGAGGAGAGATGATAGAAGATCTATACACAACAGAGAAAAAAAATAAAGAAGGGTGTGGGAGAGTAAAAGGAATAGTTTCTGAAAGTCAGACATCCAAACAGGCAAACAGATCACAAAGACAGAGTCATGGTTAGATCTGCAGACAGCTCCCACAACCAGAAAGAGATGGTAATAGAAAAAGAGCGAATGAATGAGCAGAATGTAAAGGATTACAGGCATTTTGCTCTTCTATCAAAGTGTATAAATGCCAGAGCCCCATCTTTCTGCTGTTATGTGTGCCTGTATGGGCGTTGGAGAGGATAAACATAATGAAAACACCCTACAAAGTATTGCATTCCAGCAACAGAAATACTACCTTTGCAAAGGCTGTTATAGTATTTTCTTTGAAGTGTGAATTCAACTCATTTTTAAAGCTGCAGATTTTGGTCTTGTGGATTACATTCTTCAGGTTTTGTCTACCTACTACCCAAACACTGATGAAGGAATACTGTAGTCATCCATGCCTTTTCTGCAACAATGGTGCAACACAACAATAGTGCAAACGCACCAAAAAACAGTTTGGACAGGCCACAAAGTCATGGTCAGCTGATCCAGGAAGATCAGCTGATACCCTTCAACACATTCAGTTGCCCAGTTCACCTAGGGCACTCTAACTGCTTTAGCCTGCCTACAGGTGCTGCATAACTGTAAGCCTCTTTGCAACCACCTTCACCACAGCTCCTCCTTCCATGCTGTAGATGACTTATTCAGTGTCATATTTGTTGTCACTGATGCCAGGTGTGTTGGAGTCTATGCTTGAGTCTTGCTGCTGCTCAAAACAACAAATTATTGCAGATAGAGATATTCACATTTTGAATAGTTTTTCTTTATTTCCCATTTTGTACATTCAGGTCACTAACCCCTTACTGCAAAAACTAACCCTGCTCAGGCATGTTAACAGGTACCTATACACATCAACTTCAATCACCCAGTATAATGAGGAGTTCAACTAGTGAAGAAACCAAGTCCAGAACACATTTGCCCTAAGATGAGCCTGTCAGGTATCAATGTCTAAAAAACCCACATTCTCCACTTTAATTGATAAACTCTTAGCAACAAAAATGGCCCTTTAACCTTCTATTAAAAACTTTAAATTGACACATGGAGCACACAGTCTGAGAGAAAGGGATGCCTGGGGCAAAGGCAAAATGTTCTTCCATTCAGTCCACCAACTCACATGTAGTAAATGCTATTGTATGAATACACTCTGTGTATTGATTTGCCATCTAGACACTGACCTCATAACTTCCCTCCAGTCTACATCAAGCTCAACACAGCAGACATTGAGGAGTGACAAAATAAATGTCCTTCACTGAAGTACAGAGCTACCTGTTATAAATCTACTGCTTTAACTGCTGCACAACAGCAGCGTTTTGTCAAGACAAGTTACTTACATGTACATAGTAGTAGTAGCAAAAATGTATGGCTTCCATTGTATTGAAACATATAATTAATAAGTAGTAGCACAGAAAAATCTGGAAATGGTATGAAGAATGTCATATGCTTATGTGACTATAACCTTGTTGAGGTTTCCAACACAGATGATATTCAGGGTGTAAAATAAATTGCCTTTGTACAAATCAATATAAGCAAAGACCAAAGACCATTAGGCCAAATGCCAACATGTAATGCTATAAAACCGTCTCAATTTTCTACAAGAATGAGTACTTATATTTTGCCACAAAGTAAACTATATACTACAAATTTTGCTAATATATCCACAGGTACAAACCAAGACATGGAGACCCATGTTAGCAAGTCGGCCAAAAGTAATACTTTTTCTGCTGTATATATTTAATAAGACTATATTAGAACATTCACCCGAGTATTACATTTTGTGTGACATTTGAGATGAACATCTACCATGTATCATTAATGACAGAGAATAAAGAAAAGCAATAGTTCCCTTTTAATGAATAAGTTTGTCATTTATGAATGATTCCACAGATGATCTTCAATTCTCATGATCATCATTTAAAAGAAAGTAAGAAGTAAAAAAGGCCAATTGTGGACAATATCCTAACCTGGTTCTCCCAGCATTGTTCATAGTTCATGTGTGAATGTGGTTTATGATTTCTATGACCAATGGTACTCCATAGCCTGTGCCTTGTGCTAATATAAAAATACAATTTTATAATGACCCTCAGTTAATGTTGTCATTTGATTTTAGTAAATTCATTTGAGAATTTTAGTTGGCTTTATATTGCCTCTTGAGATGGATAGATAGATAGATAGATAGATAGATAGATAGATAGATAGATAGATAGATAGATAGATAGATAGATAGATAGATAGATAGATGTTGAGCCTTTACTTAGGTGGTAAAAAAGTCCAGAAACCAATAGAGATCCAACAACCACATGAGATCACAGAGTATAACACACAAGGAACCATAACAAACCCTGTGACAATGGACAAAGGGAAGGCAGGGCTACATATCTTCTAATCACAGAGGGCTGATTAGAGATCAGAGGCCTGGACTACGAAGCATGATTTGGTCTTATCCAGGTAACTTCTGGGTTGCTGTTGGATTTTTTTTGTACTACAAAGGGGATTCACTTCTTACCAGGGTAAATCATTTTGGTAACTTATGCTATGAACCTTACCTGCTCCAAAGCAGGTTATGTTCCAGATTAGAGATCTGACCAATCAGAAAATAGTGTCACCATTCCTGGAAGATCCCTCAGTCCTCTGTGCACAGACAGTAGGAGGGTCTGAAGTTTTCCAATGGGAAGCAATTGTTAGGAGTATGGTGGACATTAGATGCTATTAGACAACAGCGTCTAATGTCTTCACATTTCCCTGATGATCAGTAAGAAATATAACTTTTTAGAGGCAACTTGATTTTTTTTTCTGTCGGCCGCAAACAGTTCTATTGTTCTATAAGCATGAATATACAATTTTAAAACGAGCACCTATTTGTACTTGCTGACTTTATATCCAATTTGCACGTAGACAAATTTTGAATTCTGTTTTTATATTTATTCTTTACTTACTCTCAAACCGTTAAACACAGTGTCGAGGCTGCAGCTGAGGGAATAAAAACTAAAACTGTTTTTTAAACATTAATTTAACAAAATACTCTATTATAATCCATCAGATTTTCCCTTGTCTTAATGAAAGCTGTGATATTGATAAGTCAAACAGTTGGCATTTTGCCAGCTTTCCTCCTGCCTTCAAATAGGCTACACTTTATTAATATAATAGTTCTTTTCCAGTCTTATTGACCAAAGTGCTTGAAGTGCACATACATTCATTCAGTGCTATTGATAGTAAACTACTGTATAGTGATTGTCATATCACATTGCTCATTTATCTGGAGCAGCTGTGTTGCTTTCATTCTGTACTATGAGTGTAACCTCTTTATATTTTTCTAAAATTATAGTTTATTCTTCCTTTGTAAATCAGCCGTTCAGCTGCCAGTACACTAATGAATATGACTGGCCAGATGTTACCAACGCCACTCCACCTAGGTTGTACCTAGATTGGTAAACCCTGAGTTAACTTAGCAAGTTGATAACCAGCTTTGCCAGTGTTAGGGTAACTGATACTGTGGGTATGTTGAAGTCGCTTCGTAGTTCAGGGCCAAGGAGACAGGTGGGGAACGAGACACTGCTGAATATAATTAACACAGGTGAGAAGAATCAGGGAATCAGGGATGACAGAGACAGGAAGTAAAACTAACATGGGACATGAAAGAAACATAACCTTCGAAGTAAAACAGTAAGCAACCCAAGCACAGAGACAAGACTCCCATTAAACATGAAAACAGAAATGAGGGAACACTGGAGAACAAAGGCATTAATAGAAAGGCAAAACAGACTGGGTAACATTGAGGGAAGTTAACGCACAAGAAGGCTTAATACAAACCAAGAATACAAAACTAATGCTAGAACCGTAAGACAATCTAAATTGGGAGCCAAAACTATATACAAACTAAACAGGGACCAGAAATCTAATAACACCACAAGAACGAATGCTCAAAATCACTCAAATGATAATGAAATCAAAAAAATCAACCTAACAATAAATCAAAAACTAGAAGTGACACCAAACAGAATACACTTAATAATAAACATGAATCCAAAAACTCCCAAGCAACTCAAAACCCTGTGATCAAAACCAGGGACCATAAAAACCCTAAAGTAAAGATGGTCCACGTGTGTGCAAAACATTGGTATATTTCTCTTCACGAGCATAATATCATTCTTTTTCTATCACCTTCTAAGAAAACTATACCAATAGTACCACAAATCAGGTTCCCACTGACCTTCTGAGGATGAAGGATCTAATGAAGAAAAGAATGATTTGTGGCAATAGAGCTGTAGAGATGTTTCTGTGGATTACAGAGGACTTGAAAGTGTTTTTGTCTTGTAGACCATAGCAAGAGCACACTCCTGGGAGCTGAGGGGGTGAGAAACAAATGGAGGTTCATTTCATCTCATGGTGCATCATCAAAGGGAAGTCAAAAACAGTTTGAAGCACACGTCAGGAACTGATGGAGAATTTTTGTGTTTGAGTTTGAACGTCAAGATGACTGATTTGTTCTTGTTTGAAGTCAGAAACACTCTTGACGTTACAGTGTTTGCAAGCTTTAGTAAACATGTACAGTTAAATCTTTGGGGGTCCATGCATGGTTTGAGTATTTTCTTTTTTTCTAGGTCTGTTTGGACCCCTATGATTAATGCCTGCAGCTACACAGGATATATTAATATATTTAAGTCTTCTTTAAATCTTAGCCTACATAACTAGAGCAACAATTATCATTGTAAAGGAAAGCATTTCAAAGATCATATATATTGTGGCTTGGAACGACTAAAAAGAGGATGCTGGAATACCTGGAGGCGTAACGTTGTGCTAACCATTGAGCCGCCATGCTGTGGTGACTTTTTGTTTGTAGAATTTGGTTGGCTCAGGAACAGTGTCTGTGATGCCCAACTTAGACATAGGATCAGGGACATCAGTCAACAATCAGTCAGATTCAGTAACAGATTTTGCATCAGTTGACTCAGAGGCAGTAAAAATGTAGGCCATAGCAAAAAAAAAAAAGGGCTTACCATTGGCTAACTTTGGAGAGGACCAGGCTCAAGAAGTAGAGAGGTATGACACGTGAGCAGGAGAGGCATTGTTTTGCTGACCCAGGGGCCAGAGGAGACCCCTGGGTCAGGAGCAGGAAGTGTAGTGGCCAACTCAGAAACTGACTTGGTGTTGACTGACCCTTTTCAAATCTGGGAGGAGACTAGCCAACACAGGAGCTGGGCTGGAGATGGAGGTTAGCTCGTTTACAAACTGGAATGGAATTGTATCAGTTGCTTGGGAGGCAGTAGAACTGTTGGCTGAAACAGGAAAAAGCTTTGCTACGAGCAACTTTAGAGGGGACCAGTCTTGGTGTTGGTAAACCCAGGGCAGAAGGCTCAGGAAGTAGAGGGCTATGACACATGAGCAAGAGATCCATCAGCCTGCTGCTCTAGGGGCACAGGAGACCCCTGTTGCAGGAACTGCAAGGATAGTGGCCGACTCAGAAACTAACTTGATGTTGACTGAATCTTTGCCAAAATGGCAGGAGGTTAGTCCACTCAGGATCTGGAAATACTTGGAGGCTATCAGGATAGCTGGATGATAGCTGACTTATGAACTGGAAGGTTAGGAGACTTATGGGAAGTGAGTCAGAGACTATCTAGCTGGCTGTTAGTGGTAGAGGAGTTTGACTTGGAGGTTACAGTCACTGGAAGGACAGATTTCCCACAAGCTACTCCAAAGAAAAAAATTCAGCAAAGAGCAGAACTTTCCCATGCCTAGACAAGATTGCATTTTCCATGCAAGTAAGCATATCTTCAATATGAGAGGCATATTTTTTCAAGCTGGCTTCTGTGGTCTATTGGGTGCAAATGATACTCTGTGACTTGCAAGTTGAGGTAGTTCAGAATAAAACATAAAATGTACAACCAAAAACCATAGCTACTGTCTTGCATATATGGAACCTACAGCATCATATCTTCTCTAGCAGATGTAATTAAATTGAGCATTTTTAAATATAATAAACTAACTTCTAAGAAATACACCAACAATATTGTCTCATTTGTACCTAAAAGCTACTTACCTAAACTAGAATCTGTGATTTCATCAAAAGTCCTTTATTATTTGGGCTAATTCCACAGTTGAATTGCAAGGTAAGCTGAGTATGTCAGTTTATAGTGTGCAATAGTAATTGCAGTACTCCTTATTTGTTTCAACTGCGTTTTCTTGGTTTCGTAGCTTTCCATCTCAGTTTTGGGGCCCTGTATGGCTGCTGTAATTGCCACCAGAGCAATTGCTCCTCATTACATGCTATGGAAGCTGTAATTGGCCATCCCAGGCACAGCGATCAATGCCATCGTTATTACAGGATTTCAGGCACCTAGGCCCCAGACAACAGGCCTAAGCAAGGCCAAGGGGGAACTGGAGGGGGGGAATGGTGAGGCTTCACAGCTTGTTATGGTTGTACAGAGTCTAGACAACTGCTTGTCTGGGTATCTATTGACAGCTCTGTGTCCAACATGCATCTGCTCTCTCCATCCAGCTCATTGACACTTTTCCTTTCACAGAATCTGTCAGCCTCATACAATTTCTCACCCTGTCTCGTTAATGGGGTTCCTTTTGCTCTCTTTTTCAAAGGGTCATATTGTATCCAGTCCAGCAGAAATCCCAGCATTAAAACTATTACTGTGAGTTCACTGGTTTCGAAACATTAATAGATGTGTATTTATTTACCACTTTTCTAGTCTTATGGACACACTTTTACACTATGAGCTACATTTACCCACTAATGCACACATTCATACACTGTTTGATTCTAGACTGTAAAAAAATAACTTGGGGTTTAAGTTAGCTTAGCTACTTTTCATAAGTAAGTTTAACAAACAAACAAAAAAAAGGTTATATTTGAAATATCAAGTTAAACATTTAATTAGTTCAATCAGAGTAGTTCAGGAAACACACCATCAGAGCCCGAGAGTCCTGTACCTGTGGTCTCTGCATTGCCAGAGCCCAAGCCAGAGGGTCTCCTTCCTCACCTCTCTGTCGTCGGCCTCCTGACAGTCTCTTTCGTTGTTGGTCTCTTGAGGGTCTCCTTCGTTGTTGGTCTCCTGAGGGTCTCCTTCGCCGTCGGCCTCCGGCCAAGCCACCTGAGGTGTCCTACTGCCTCTGCCATTGCTGGCCTCCTGAGGGGTTCCATTTCCCCTGCCGACGTCGACCTCCGGCCATGCCACCAGAGGGTCCTTGCTGTCATTATTTGTCTTCAGCCGGGCCTCCTGAGGGATCCCACTTCCTTGGCCTCCAGCTAAACCACCAGAGGTGTCCCATTGCCTCTGCCTTCGCCAGCCTCCAGTGAGTCTCCATCGTCGTTGTTGGCTCCCAGTCAGACTGCCAGGGGTGTCCCATCACCTCCACCGACACAAGTCTCCAGAGGGGTTCCATCTCCTTCAACGTTGCCAGCTTCCAGAGGTTCATCTTCGCCAATGCTGGCCCCCCAGCTGGCCCCAGAGTTGCTTTGTTCCCACTTTTGGCCTCAGCCAAGAGTTTTTCCCCGAGGCCTGGTCAGCCCCCAGAACTACTATGTCTTCACTGTCTAGGCTGATTCCCATAACTTTTTATTAAGGCCATCGGGATCTGGATTTTGAGCGAGGGGTACTGTCATGGTCTCTGGATCTTGGACCCAGGGTTTTGAGTTTTGGTGGGCTCATGATTTGTTTTTGTTTTGAGAAAGGATTTATGTTCCAGCTTTATAGTCCTCTGATAGTGGTTTGATTTTATGTTTCTCTTTATGTCTCCTCTTGTGCCTCTAGTCCCTTTCTTTGGTTTTGTTTAAAGGTTTGTTGGTTCCCTTTTGTGTTCCCTTCTGTTCCTCCAGTCTTGTCTCTGTGTCTGTCTTTTGTTTCTGTGCCAAGTTCGTTTGTTTGTTTCTCTGTCTCATTGTTAATTATATTTCCTGTTTTATTTTGATAGTCTTTTGTCTCTTGTGTTTTGAATTTAGTTCTGCTTCCCTTGTCTCACCCGCTGTGATTAATGTCAGCTGTGCTCCCACCTGTTTCCTCTTCTCTCATTACCTGGTGTGTATTTATTGTCTGCGTCTTCCATAGCTCTTTGTGGTGTCTTCCCTCAACGCTGTGTGCTTCCCTTGTTCCGTGGGTTCCCTTTGACTCCAAGTTTAGTTTTTTTGGCTCCAACTCTGCCTTATTTTTGTATTTTTAAAGAGACGTCAGCATTAAAGCTGCATGTTGAGTTCATTTCTTGTCTCCCGAGTCCACACAGCTGTTCCACGACAACTGATTTTTGTCTGTATTTCTAAACTAAACTATGGATATATATTTGTGAGCTATATATTTTCGCACAGAAAATCATTTTATGTAGAAATAATTATCAAAGAAAACACCAAAAACTTGTTTAGTGCTGATAGATTTAAAAATATAAAATAATTGTGATTTAAGTGCTTTAGCTGCATTAGAGGCAATTGGGGGTTTTGTATGTAGCCCAAAGAACTCCAACCTTGACCCCCAGATGAAACCGCCTAAATACCTAAAAACCGCCAAAACTTTCCAAAAAAAAAACAATTAACTCCACCACCTGAGCCCTAAAGCCTGACACACAGTAATACCAATTAAAACAATTTAAACTTGAATTACAATTTTAATGCACCATGTGATAGTAGCTACCATTTGAGTTTAAAAAACAACATTGGAACAAAGTGTCTAACCACCTTTCATCAACCTCACATTCCAGTATATCCTGTCACTCCACTGCAATATAGTCAGGGGAAATATCAGTGACTACAGTAATCTCTTTATGTTATAAACTTTTGATAATTCTGATGTCACAGAGGTCTCCATTCATCTCATGCAGCATGTAATGGAGATATTACCTTGGAAAAAATGTTTTTATCAACTTTTGAACCTCAGTAATTCATTACCATTTCATTATGGACCTCTGGAAATCATGAATTAAGTTTATTATGCAAATGTATGTTCTAGACAACCTTTTGGCAGTTTTTCTTCAATTAACTCACTGAGGCTAAACCCAAATTTTGAAGAATATTATAAATAACGCCCCTAATAATCTTTCACAGAAAGATGAAGCCTTTGGAGAAGGCTTTTTTTTTTTTTTTTCCAGAGCCAGAGAAGCACATTATCACTCCCTTTTACCTATTATCAGAAATACATAAAAGCCTCAGACAGCCTCCAGGCAGAACTACTGTTGCATGCGTTGGCTCACTTACCTCTTTAACCTGTCTGCTTATGTGAATTATTTATCACACGACTAGCCGAGAACAGAGTGCAGCATAGTTTTGTGCATTAATGTGGAGTTGCTTTACAAAGTGAGTGTTGTTTACACAGAGGCCACATGATGGAGGTGTTGAGTAACGGCAATGCTTCATAGTCTTTTTAAAGCACATTTGTCTTATTCTTTGTTTCTTTGAGTGAGGACTATAACATTTAAATGCATAAATATTCTGTTGTTTTTCATTGCAACCATGCAATGCTGTTTTTGTCTATTTTTTTCTTATCTTTCAGTGGCTTTTGAAGAATATTTAAACAGCATTTAAGTTTGTATAACAGCCAGAAAAAACTGAAAAAAGTGCTTGTAAAATCTAGGATATAATTCCCTGGTGACTGCTTTTATGCAGTAAAGGTTCAGTTGTGTGTGTAGTCTTTTCATTTAGCTTTTAACACAGACTGGAATGATGAATTTAGATACCTGAGCTCGGCTAGCATTTTCTCCCCTACGCCCTCCTGGAATATCAATCTAATTTTACCAACATTTATTAGATTAATTTTTCATTACAAAACTATTTTCCCACAAGCATGACATATAGATTGTGATGGCATAATGTATGATTTCTCACCTAGGACATTTTGTTGGCTGACTGCCTTTATTTTTCTTTTGAGATCCATCAATGCCTCATTAGTGTCACCAATTCACGATACATTTCATATGAGCTCATATTAAATAATATACTTGCAAGCAATGGAAATTATATTTGTACTATTTTTCAGTGCAGCTACAACAGCAGTGTTAACTTTGAGCTTCTAATTTCAGTTTCTGCTTCACAAAGCTAAAATCTGAAAAATGTCTTCTCTTTTCTCAAAAAGTGCTCCTCAAATCAGGGAAGCAAAATGAATTCTGAAGGCGATACAAAGCTTCACCATTACACTGATTCTAATGGCACACATTTAGTTCAGTGATAAGCCCCTAATAGCGAGAAAGCTCTGCAGCATTTTCTGTAATTAACTGTCTCACTACAAGGCAGGATGGCTTATGATCAATGCGCATGGAAGCTGTAATCACCAGCATTACTGTAACAGCCGGAGTTGATGAACTCCAGCTCAGGAAAATTACACATGATCGTTCTTAAATGCAGATACAGTAGGTACGTTGCTGTTTCGTTAAAGAGAACTTACACTGAGTAAAATTTAAAAAATCATTATTGTTGAATCAATTTGACACTTTTCTTTGTTTAGATCCATATCTGTAGAGAACAGATATTCACTAAATCAAATTGTTAGTAATATAGCCCACATTGTCTGGTAGGTCTACCCCACGTCCACAGTTACAGTGGCTGGCTGCATCACGTTTTATTGATGAGTGATACCCTTTGCACACTGATTTTCACTCATAGACTGTATGCAAAATATGTAGTAAGCCATTGCAGCGCCCCCTTGGTTGCCATTTTGATGACAACAGGCACACTGGATACTAAATTTGGCTAATAAAACAAAAGTCTTAAAACAAAATGCACTTACAGGAGAATTGTAAAAGTGGACTAGTTTAAGTATCTTTAAGACAAAAATCTTTTTTATATTAGGTTGTAAACATGTTTAGGTCCACCCTAAAGTTTGGCATTTTAGCCATCTGAGATCAAAGTCATCTTCAGTGATTACCCTAACCCCTAACTCTAACTTTACTGTATGTCATTTTTGTTCTTTTGAAAAATGTTCTCTCAAGTCTTGGCACTGAGGGGACAAAGAAAATATTCTAACTGGCAGTCATCAAAATCTACTTCCATTTTGCTTGTCTCCAAGACATAGGGTTAGAGTCAGGGTTAGGGTTGGAGTCATCACCAATGACGACTTAGACCTCAAAGGGTTAGCATGCATGTCTATGGGGATTAGCATAGTTGTGGAGCCAGCCTGGAGTGGCCATACAAGAAACTGGAATTTTTAGAATTTAAGAGTAAATTTCATTTTTCAGCCCTGCAGGTCCCAGCATGGTTTCAGTCCCAAAGTGAAGGACAAAAAGTAATTTAAACAGCTTTGTTGCATGTGTCATAGATCAAATGAAAAAGTATTAACAAGCCAAATTTACTTTCAGACACAAGTAAAGTCATCTAAAAGTGAACCTGTTTTCCACATGCTTTTTTTACCTGGGTTGGCAACTTTTAAATAGAGTGTAAGATTTCTGTTTTCTCTTCAACAAACTGAACATGAAATCTGATCTAACCATGTGATAATGCACATATGCTGGACAGCATAGAGTAAGAAGAGTCAATGCAGGGACCTGTATTTTTTGTGTCACACTGCCCTCTTTAGGATGTTTGTTGGAAGAACAGAAAAACGAACATCACTGATGTATCCGCAGAGGGGCAGCATCTGCTTATACATATTAGATGAGTGTATCTTAGTGAGTTAGTGTGATGCATTTGTCAAAAAACACATTTTGAATTCCTTGTTGTAAAAACATTGAACCGTTTGCGATGTTTGATGCCAATGATGATGGAAAGTGTTTTAGTCACCACTGTAACCTGAGAGTCACAAAACGATGTAATAATGCTTTTCATTTCTCCACTGTGTGACAGCTGCAGTTGTTTATCGCATCAGCATCATTAGCCTAACACTAGTGACACTCACAATGTTCAAATTTACTTAGCATCTTGAGTAGAACCAGCCTGCATTACAGACAGTAATACGTGCAGGAGACAGTAAAAAAAAAAAAAGTAAAAAATTACTTGATCAATGACAATTAAACTAGGAGGATGAAAATGATTTGTAGAACTAGGGGACAAGCCTCTCTGTTCAGATTTATGATGGATTAATAATTTATTGACTGAAACTGTATTGACCAGGTGCCCACATAATTAAAATATTTTTTTTTTTTTTTTTTTTTTTTTTAAAAAATTTAAATTTATTTTTTTTTTTTTTATAAAACCTTGG
>VUQS01012940.1:29509-45784 GCA_015108495.1 Heterochromis multidens
CCCCAAAATTAAAAAATTTTTTTTTTTTTTTTTTTTTTTTTAGAAATAATTTAAATTAAGCCATTGTTATTAATGAGACCCTTGGGCTGTAATATGGTGCAACCCTTCATGCAGAATACAGATACTTCAGAATCACTCATTAATCTGTCTACTGTCTGTTCCTACTTAGTCAGGCTCAGGGTCATGCATATGCTACAGATTGGGAAATAAGTGTAAAACAAAAGCAATATAGACAAAAAATAAGACCAACAAGCTTATGATACACTGGAAAAACAGATGAAGAGGAGAATTACTACCAGAAGACTGAAATAGATTTTGGTATCCAAAAAATCCAAAATAGTTTGTATATCATGTCATATGCTGTGCCCCTTTCAATCATAGATTCCTGGCTTGATATACACCCACCTACATTATCAGTGTGGTAGGATAAACTGTTATCAATCCTATCCTGTGAAAGATTATCTAATGTACTGAAAGAAGCTTTAGATTTATTTTTAGAGTGGTCTTCCCTTTGTACATATTATAGTGCTTAGACCACCACCCAATATAAACTTTATGCCAAAGCATAACAAATTTATGATTTTTTTTTTATGTTTCTGTAATGGTTAATCCACCGGATTAAGATACCAAATTAAAGTTATTTACTTGCATTCCTGAACAGAAAAAAAAATTAGTTTTAGTGGTTGAATGTTATGCTTGACTTCTCAGAAGTCCAGGGTGCCGGCTCAAATTTGAATATAAAAACGTTAAATCAGTTTGAAATTCCTCACTCCTGTTCAAAATGGTAACAAGTCAACAACTCACTGAAACAGAAAGAGTGCGCATTAAAGCACTTTGTGATGCTGGATGGTATTTAGTGACAAATAGGGTAAGACATAGTGTTCTCACTGTGTGGTCAAGAATGCTTTGGAGCCAGTTGCCGAGACTGGTACTTACTAAATGCATCAAGGAAGAAGCAGGAAATGAAATGACTGAAGCAGATGTTAGGCACCTTGAGATTTTAAGTACTAGAGACAGAGCTGCTGATTTTCATGCTGAGATGAATGCTTCTATATCAGTCTGAGAAGGTCTCCAGAATGACCATAAGCAGATCATAAGGGACAAATAGCTGCTAAGAATCCATTATTGACCTGCAAACATCCAGAAACGCCTCAGATTTGCCAGCGAGCACAAACACTGGACTGTAGATGACTGGAAGAAGATACTCTGGATTGATAAATTCAAGTTTGAACTCTTCAGTCAGCATTGTCGTCCACAGAAAAGCTGGAGAACGTTTTGATGCTAGATGCGTTGCACCCACAGTGAAATATGGTGGAGATTCCATTACAGCATGGGGTTCCATTCCTGGAAATGGTGTGAGCAAATTAGTGAAAAGCAATGGTATCATGAACGAGAAGGTCTACCACAACATCTTGGGGCATCATGGAATCCCTTCTGGACTGAAACTGATTGGTTGTGGGTTCATATACCAACAAGACAATGACCCCAAGCATACTTCAAAGCTGTGCAGACACTGTTTGACCAAGAAAAAGGAATCTGGAGTACTGGAGCTGATGGGCTGGCCAAGTCAAGTCTGGACTTCTAATCCTATTAAACACATTTAGGATTTAGTGGATTCAAAGATAGATAGCAGAAAAGTTTCATCCAAAGCAAGTCTCTCTGAACAGCTAGAAACTATTTGGAACTCAATAACAAAATAGAGACTGTCAAAAAGCACATAAAAAATCCCAGGAAGAATGCAAGCTGTTATCAAGGCCGAAGGAGACCATACAAAAGTCTTTTTTGGGTATTATGTGACTATTTAGTTGTTTCAGATTGTTATTTGCCTAATAAATAACAATATAATTTTGACAGATTTCTATCTTCATTGTATTTACAGTTCTTTCCATAATCATGTTATTATTGTGTTTTATTCCCTAATACTGCATGATGTTTACGGCATTTTTATAAACCAAATGCCTTATACTGTATGTGCAAATATTGATACTGAGCTGCAACAAGCAATTTCCAATGCAGGAATACAGTTGTGTATAAACAACTCATGTTTAGTAGCAGTTTGTGATATAAAGTTGAATTTAAAATCACAATAAAAATGCAAAAAGGAAATCAGGGGAAAAAAACGATTTTGCCTACTAAAAAACAGTTACAGGTAGTTTAACAGTGAATGGTGTATTTAAAATAAAATAGCTAGATTGTTTGATAGTTCTCTCTCATACGTTGCTGTACCGTATTGTTATTCATGAGCAATATTCAAAAAGTCACATTAAACCATGGTTTGTTTTTTAAATAAATGAATGGCTTACTGGCGAAACCCTTACACTCCAATATTCACAATATTTCCAATATCCTGCATTGCACACTCGTTAATCCTCTCATACTAAATAGCCTTTGACAGTTAAATGCTGTATCCTCCTGCAGGACTTTGTTCCACCACATGATGCCAGCGCTGCGCTGTTGAAAAGTTTGCTCTCTTTCATGTTCTGCTTCTTTTCAACTTACCTTCCAATACACTGAAAAATTAAATCAGAGTGGAAGGGAATGAAACAAGGTGAAATCGGTAATATTAACAACACAAAATCACAAAAGTTTGTGCCACACAGTAGAGCAGTGGTTAGCGCCGTTGCCTCACAGCAAGAAGGTCCTGTGTTTGAATCTGTGTGGAGTTTGCTTGTTCTCTCTGTGTACTCCGGTTTCCTCCCACAGTCCAAAGACACACACAGGGTTAGGTTCATTGGAAATTCTAAATTAACTATGTAAGGTGAGCGTGAATGGTTGTCTGTCTCTCTGTGATAGACTGGTGACCTGTTCAGGGTGTATTCTGCCTTTTGCACAATGAAAACTGAGATAGGCTCCAGCCTCCCGCGACCCTGCATTGGATAAGCAGAAGTAAATAGTTGGATCAAAAACTAAGTTTGTATGTCTTTATGAATATACCTTATTTACAAGTTACCTTTATTTACTGAACACACGTGCATTTTTTCTCCTTAGGTGTATTCATGTGATCACAGATTACCTTTTAGAAGAAAAATAATGTTAGAGAGCACTGTCAGTGTCCTGGACACAAAACAAACACATTTATGTCTGCTATAGTCTGCAGTTGCCAGTAATTACTGCAGCATCCTGAAGGGGTTTTTAGGGTTTTTAGCCAAGCTTCTGCATATTAGCTTAAATGTTACACATGTTCTGCCATCATATGTTGTTCTGTGTTTGTTCCATTACATTTACAATTCAGTTTCTCAGGTCCTTTTTTATTTACCTTGCTAGACTGATGAGGGTTCTGTGTCATAAATGCTTTGCTTTACCTGTTACTAAAACAGAGTTATGAAGCAAAATAGTGTGGTCTTGCTTATTTCTCCATAGTGTTGCCATGCAAGTCAAAAGTAGCCAGAAGCAATCCCATTTTATACATACACATATATATATATATATATATATATATATAGGGAGAGAGACAGAGTGAAACCCTACCAGTGGCTACAAAAGGGTGGCTTCAAGGACAGCACAAAGGCTCTGATAATGGCAACACAAGAACAGGCCCTAAGCACTGGATCCATAGAAGAGTAGAGTCTACCACAGCCGACAGGACCCAAATTGCAGGCTGTGCACCAGACTGCAACTTGTGACTGCAAACTGCGACTATCCACCATATGGTAGCAGCAAGTAAGATGCAAGCTGGGACAGCGTACACTGAGAGGCACAACCAAGTGGCTGGGATAGTGTACAGGAACATCTGTGGTGCATATGGAGTAAAAGTCCCCAAGTCCTGATGGGAGACGCCATCAGAGGTGGTTAAGAACAACAGGGCTAAAGTCCTGTGGGACTTCAAGTTCCAGACAGACAAGCAGCTGCTGGCCAACCGACCAGACATAGTGGTGGTTAACAAGGAGCAGAAGACTGCAGTTGTGATAGATGTGGCAATCCATAGCAATATCGGGAAGATGTGGAGCAGATGTGGAAGGTAAAGTCCAAAGTGGTCCCAGTGGTAATAGGAGCATTAAAAGCTGTTACCCTGAAACTGGAAGTGTTGCTCCAGCAGATTCTAGGCACAGCATCAGAGGTCTCTGTCCAGAAGACTGCAATCGTAGGAACAGCTAAGATACTGCGCAGAACCCTATATATATATATATATATATAATATATATACTGTAAATGCCTGACACAAGTGAACACCATTTGGATAGAAATACTGATTAACGTTCCCTCACACACAACAAAAGAAAATGTTTCATTCAGCATTTCGCTGATGAAGCCATCATCACCAAGGTCATCTTGAAGATTAATGATGTCTCCTTTATAAATAAGCCATATAAGTAAGCTTCTGTGTCCATTTCCACTGTGCTGGTGCATGTCACTGTGGTCACATTTTGGACGAGAGCCTGCTAAACTCCTCCATCTCTTGGCCCATCAGTCCATCTTCCCCATTCTGATACATTATTGGTCTGCTCTGTAGGGCCCAGAAAGCATTGGGAGATAAGGAAAAGGGGTGGAGGGCCAGGCTCAGTGATCCCTCAGATAGCCCCTAATCACATTCATTACATCAATTAAGGCAGGCCAACACAACACCGGGCTGGGAGTCAGACCTCCATCTCCTGCTGATCGATGCTAAACACTGAGCACATCCTCTGGTCTTCAACCTCAATCCTGTAGACCACAATACTGTATTAACTCTCACTTGCCAAACTAGTCCTTGTCGTGTGGAAGCTCACAAAAGGTGAAATTCCAGAAATTCAAGTCATTCAAAGGCAAAAATGATTTAACATTTGATACCACAAACAGTAAAAATGTCACTTTTGGCAATTTGCAGGTGCAAAAATGCAAAATGTGGAAGTTCAAACAAGCTCATTTTGATTTTATAATATACTTTTTCAAAATGAATACTTCTTTTAAATTTGTACAAACATTACACTGAAACTACTGTAATATATTAGTGTTACATGTCTACAAAAATCTCAGATTTTAATCTCAAAATTGTTAACAGTAAGCAACAGCAATAATTGATTAACATAAAACAGTAACTAAAAAATCATAAACATTATATGAATATAACACCAACATATTGGTGCACCAAGCTATTAAGACAGTAGACCTGTGGCACACTTTAAGTGGTATGGATATTAAAGGGTTTAAAGCAGGACCTGAATGGACATCCTGAAATCCTCTGAATATAATTCACCAAAGTAGAATCTTTAAGAAGGCAAAATTTACTATCATTTTTAGGTGTTCATGGCAGTTAAGCCCTGAACAATAGTTGCTGAAATCATAATCTGATCTGTCTGGTCATAGATGTATTTCAGCAGTATCTTTGGTACTACGACAAAGCACAGAGGTATTTATTCTTCCTGCTTGTAAAGCTATGTGAGGTATTCACGCTCAATGGGCGACACAGAGCTTCAGTTTCAGGTAGAAAATCAAGAGGGGCAACAAATGGACAATTTCCCCACATCTGTCAATTTTATTGGTTCAGTAATCTCCACAGTGGAATCCTCTTTAGCAGAACCAAGCTGAAGCCAAATCATGATAATGTGTTCATTTACTCTTGATACTTTAAAATAATGTTTTCTTGCTAAGTCTAGATTAAGAAAATGTGATTTGTATAAGATGTATTACTGGTAATAATAATATTTCTTAAAGTGAAAAACTGCAGAATTAAATCAGCATGATCCAGGATCAGATTAACCCACTAGGGGGCTCCAGGGCAAAACCGAGACTCTGGGCCCCTGTTCAGTGCTTTTCTACCTCTTGTGATAGGCTGAAAGGGACCTGGTTTGTTTGTCATAATTTTATTAGATTTAAATTTCAACATACAACAAATGTGCCACATAAGGTTCAAGAAAATGCTATAAGCAGACACTTCATTCAGAAGCCACATTCAAGCCCCTTTTTTTTTTACTTTAAGGAGTCTAGCAATGAACAATGCACAAAAATAATTTAGTTTTGGGCTGCTGAGACTCAGACTACACGTGTCCCAGAGAGGTTCTGGTACCAAATGTCTTGTCCCTTGCATAAAGATTTTACATATTTATTCACATTAGTTGCTGTCTGTTTATAGGGATTGCTTTTGTCTATATTACTTAAAAAAAAAAAAAAACAATCCTTCCTTTGGGACACGAGCTTAAATTTTTGCCCGTGCTACTCTAATGTGTAGACATTTGTGGTATTTTTTATAAATCAATTGTGCACTTGAATGACTTTAATTGCTAGCAGTTATTTTTGTAATGTGCTAGTAATTTGTACCCTCAATATATGAAAGGCCATTTAGGGATGACTGTATGAAAGAGAAAGTAAAAAGTGAAATGTTAAGGCATTCTTTCAGATATGGAAGGTCACTCTGAGGCTGAGCTGATGACATACAGGTAAGATGACACATGGTTGAAACCATAGTGTCACATTGCTACAATGTGCTATGCTTATTATAGAAGATGACAAGTAAATGACACGCTTAGTTATGGATGTCATTTGTGAAATTCATTGTGCATTCATAGCATTGATCAGATGTCTGTGCTGAATCACCTGCATGATGGACAGGTATGCATACTGTTCATATCTTTTTAAGACTAAATGACTCATGACCATAAGGTGTGCTCAATGGTACATTTTTTTTGTGTCATCACTGACCTCCTGACTGAGTTGGCTTCCTTCTGAAACCTTTTGCCTTCTTCCACGGCGACAGAAAACCTGGTGACACCAGGATGAGCGACAGGCAAAGAAGAGAAGAAATGGCGGCGAAAACTGCAGGGAGATAAAATGGATAGATAAGGTCGGGGCATCGGAGAAAAAAATGGGGAAGGAGATAGATTGTGACAGAAGAGGGAGAGAGAGAGAGAGAGAAGGGGTGAGAAGAGTGATGCTATTGATACACTGAAGCTGCAGAGAGAGGACAGGAAGATGCTCTCCATTTTTTTTACCCCCTCAAAGTGCTATCGGAAGACATACATTACAATGACAGCACTGTGACCACGCCAACCACATAAAAAACACACAGGCTTATTTCATCTCCCACAGATAGTTATTAATAAAAACCAGGACAAGGACACACACACACATACACTCAGAGACAGAAAGGAGAAATAGATGAGAAAGAGCAATGGAGAGTCAAAAAGGAGAGCTGAAAGAGGACTGTCACGTTGTGAGGAGGCTTGCCCGCATGGCAACGTGAAGTCAAGAGCAATGGGTCTCACACCTCGATTTGTCAGTGTGATGAAATAAGCTACTGGCCACAATCCCATACTCCACACTGTCTACTGACGTGACATCTAAAGCATCTCCTTTTCCTCTCTCTTCTCTCCTCTCCCTTCCAAGTATTCATTTATGCCCTTATTTCTCTTCTTACTTCCCTCACAGAGTCTCTTCACCTTTCTCTCTCCGAGTCTCGGTGTTATCAGTATCTGACACACAGTGAATCAGGGAGTATCTAGCGGCCTGCTATCAGACCTCTCTTCATCTCCCACTGCCCCTCTGTGCTCAGGCCTATCAATCAGAGAGCCACAGCCAGGACAGATGCCACCGACACAACCGCAGCCACTGACACAACTCGCATCTGCCACAACACAGTGATTAAATGGAACTAACCCAATTAACAGAAGACATTCAATCACTTAAAGTCTAGCCGAGGTGAATGAGCATTAAATGTTGTCTAACACACTTCAATTCTTGACATTACTGTGTGTTAAATGTTAAGTTGGACTTATATTTAGCCAAATATGAGCAGAAAAACTGGGAAGAGAGGATAGTACAGTTTGTTACAGATAATATTGACAACTTTAATGTGCCTTTTAAGGCACCTATCAGGTTAAACTAGGGTAAAACCAAACTGTTCTAGAGTTTAGACATTTCAGATGTCAAGAGGAGACCTGGACACAGAAGGCTTTCTACCCCACGGTCCTCAGCTGGAGATGGGAATTGAATGCCGCACAGTGTCAGTGCGAAGATATAGTGAATGGGTGTAAAGGTGAAGAAGGTCAGATAGGCACCAAGGAGCAAGGCCATGAAGTAACTTGTAGGTGTCGGTGGAAAATCTTGAATTCAATGTGGGAATTTATTGGGGACCAGTGTAGGTGGATGAGAGTAGGGGTGATGTGCTACCAGGATTTGGTGTGAGGACCCTGGCAGAAGATTTTTGGACACATTGCAGCCTATCCAGGACTTTGCTGGAGACTCCGGATAGGACTTCATTACATTAGCTGAAGTAGGAGACAAAGTGCACCAGGCAGTTTAATGGCATGCATCTAAATGAATAAGTCAAGTAGTGTTTAGCACTGTCGGATCACAGCACATGCGTTAGTTTTATCTGGGTAACTCCCACAGTCCAAAGATAGCCTATGCATTAAGTTAATCTATGATTCTAAATTGGCTGTAGGCACAGATGTAAGATAGATAAAGCAGTAAAAGCATAGCATAGAATAAAGTGCAGTGTGAATGTGGCTTGTAGTGTAAAGTGCTGAGTTGTGAGTAAGACTAGGAAAATGGTACATAAATGTGTCTATTTTGATAAAAGTCATAAAGTTATCCCAACATACGAAACAAGTTAAACATTTGTTAAAAAAGGGCACTGGTTAGCCTCATATGGTGCCACTGATCTGTCTGGAGATCTTTATTACTATCTGGAGTTCTTGAACAAAGAAAACAAGCAGGTCCACAGATACATATCCCGATTTTGGAAATTGATTTATGGAATAAAGGGAATAAAGGAGCACCACTCAGCATTTTAAACATATTACACACTCCTCCTTTCTGACAGTAATAATAGTGCATGGCAACTATCCAGTTATCATTTATCCTCCTTTTATCTGGCATGAAGCTTGTCACATTCAATATGTGATCATAAAGGTGGCTGTGCTTCAGACCAGATAAAAATTGTTCGGACAAACGGCATCAGTCACATGACAAACTGTGCTGGTTGCAAAATACATCCAAGCAAGGCAGGTTGTTTAAATCCATGCCATGCCCACTGTTTTGCCAGGCCTGGCTGCCATCAAGCTAACCTTTACATGTACTCACTATGCTAAGCTAACTCTCCTTTTTTGCTGGAAAATATTCATGTTAGGGATAAAGCACAACATCCTTGTGCAAAAGCACAAAAGTGCACAAACACCTGCTAGGTATGGTTTACACTACTGCTTGTTAATGTCTTAGGAGGTTGTACAGCTGCCTGCTAATCTGTGCTTTTACGGTGCTGTCAGCTTGGTATTTTCAGTATTTTCTTTGCAGTCCATTGTGAATTAATGTCTGAACTTATGATGATTTCAGGCTGTTGGTGTTGCCTATATAGTGTCAAAATCGAACTCATTATTGTGAGTGTTTTGAACTGAAAATGGGCCTGAGGCCCTTTGATATGGGCTGTTGTATGCTCCTTTTGACTGCTATCTTGTACACTTCCCATACACCCAATCATCGTCCTGCAATACCAACTTTATGGGAAACTCTGTAAAGCTTTTGTCACACATCACTTATCACATTAACATTTCTTTAACACACTTTACATTTAGCTAAGCAGTCACACTCATTGGCTGCCAGAAGCTTATATCCATGTCTTGATGGCCATCTTCTGCTTATCAATGCTGCGAAAAATGTCAGCTTAAAATGTGCACTTCAAGCTGGAGGCCCATGTGCTGCAAAGATGCTTCACTGCGTCACTTCAGCAAGGTAAGAGTTTCCTTTCCGCCATGTGTGTCAATGTATGTCAATATTCTGCTCTTAGCCTGCTGCTAATTTCATCTATTGACAATGGTTGTTATATATTGAAGGTATGTTCCTTGTGATTGTTGATGTATTCAGGTTTTTCATGATACTTTGATTAAATTTTTTTTTGATTTACCTACTGTTGGTGTCTGTATCTGGCAGATAGTTGCCAAATAGATTGGGGAAATATATGAGTTAAACATTTACAGTGTACCATGTCATTGTTTTATGCTTAAACGCTCTTAGTTGGGACTTCCAGAATTCAAAGATATGAGTAAGCATGTCAGTGTGTAAAGCAAATTCTATTTCAAGATGTAGACGCCAGTTATCTGCAGTGCAATTTGGAGTGGGTATTGGTCACCCATTATTGTCAGGATTACAAGCAGTTTGTGGTTATACTTTTAGATGGACAGCCATGATTTGCTGAACAGATTTTCAATGCTTTGCTAAACATTTAGCAAAAACTAGTTACTTTCTTATATAACTGTAAGTGCAATAATGATAAAAACATTTATCAGGCCTTATAATAATTGATCAGTCTTAGCTTGACACCACAGAGTTAATTTACTTATCGCATGTTGAGTAGGGTTGGGTGTGAGTGGGGACTGCCCCGCACACATGCACACACATCTCTGCGAATACAATACTGTGCTGTTTCGTGATTTTGTAATGTTGATTTACATAGTGATCATAGTGGTGTAGTACTTGGTCAAGTAATAGAAAGGTGTCTCATGGTTGTTTGCATTCTACAAACTCTTCAGTCACATCTAGCTTATGCTGCTGCTGGTGGGCTCTCCTCATGAGTCATTGTGTAGTATCTCCACAGTTAATATGATAAATCTGTTCAATGTGAGAGCTAAATTAGCAAGCTATTCTTGTTCCAACTTTTGCACTCCATTAATGGCATTGCACAACTGAGGGAAGTTGTGCAATGAACTCAGTTACAGTAGATTATGTTTATCTGCTAATCCCAACAATGTAAGCTTTAATTATGTCAAACTGAAGGACCTTTATAAACTAATAGTATGCCAGCTAGTGTTAGCCACATGCCAGGTAGTTGTAATGTGTCTGCACTGATTGTATTACGACTGCAGGCTTGACTTTATATATCTCTGTGTTATTGAAAGGGTTCAGAGGTGTTTAAAAAAATGTGTTATCTGTGTTTTGTTAAACATATTTTTTTTAATCACACAGCCTCAACATTGACCATTTTACTACTCATCTACCATGGGATTATCTAGATATTGTAGACTGGAAAACAGAGTGATGATTCTGTAGGAGCATAAATCACTTCAGCTGTAATATCTGCCATACTTTTGGCCTCAAAAAGCTTGTGGTGATCAGGTCCTTGAATCTTGAATAAAGTAAAATCTTATGCACAAACATGACTAAAAGAGGGGATAAAAGTATGTTTGAGACGCTCATCAATTATTGAAGAGGCCACTAGATCCAGATGGCATCAGGCCTGGGACAGTAGATAGTGTTTCATGGTAGCTTTGTCTTTAAATATTCCCCTAGATTGAAAGCTTTAAAGTAAACTTCAATTACTGTAGTGATTAGATCTGGCCTGCTCCATTAGAGGACATTCAAGCTCGGGGGGGACAGACAGAGAGAGAAGGGCGAGTACTCTTAGACCCCCAGCCAAGGAATTACTAACTATTGATCTTGCTGCCACAACCCAGCTGACAATGACATTATAGTTGTGTAGCTTCAGATGAAGCAGTACAGTTCAGCACTGGGGTTGGTGTTGTCCCTGCAAAGCACTTAGACATGGGGATGAAATCCTATTTCATTTGGGACGGGATAGAGAGCAAAGGGTTTCTGCTGGCTGTGGGTTAAAGTTCCAATTTGATTCAGTTTTTTTATCATTTGTTTTGAAATACACTAAAGCTCATTGTAAGAATAGTAGCTTTCTCGGTTTTTGACAATGTGACTTTGATATCAGTCACTAAAGAATCACTGTGTTCATGGGCTTTTTGGCAAAACAAGTGACAAACAGTTGCCTTGCATCTTAACAAGCTATTGTAACAAATTTCATATGCCACATGCTTTTGGTTAGAACTAGCTAAATATAATACCTCTGTGTATGTGCCCACATACACATACATGGGTTCAACATTTATACTGGATGAATAATGTGTCCTGTGTTGGGCTAGTGATGCACTGACAGTCACTGTAGGGTTTACACCTCACTGCTTAAATAGTCTCTGGATCCCTGAAACTCTGAACAGGATAAGAGGTTTAGAAACTAGATAGGATGAAAAAAATAAGTTCTTGGAACCGGGAACCAGTTTTGACTAAAGTAAGTTTACTGATATGTTAACTGTATTTGATTTGAAATGGACTGAGCATTTCAAATTAATATTAAAATTGAATGAAACTAAATTACATTAGTAGCCCATCACAGAAGAAATAAGCTCAAAATATGAATTATAATATACATATTTTAATGAGGAATATTTGTAATTAACAAATATGGTCATCATCATTCAGTATAAGAATTCAATTCAGTTTTATTTATATAGCGCCAAATCACAACAACAGTCAGCTCAAGGAGCTTTTATTATAAGGTAAAGACCATACAATAATACAGAAAAACCCCAACAATCAGATGACACCCTATGAGCAAGCACTTGGCGACAGTGGGAAGGAAAAACTCCCTTTTAACAGGAAGAAACCTCCAGCAGAACCAGGCTCAGGGAGGGGCGGCCATCTGCCACAACCAACTGGGGGTGAAGGGAGGGACACAGGACAAAAGACACACACGGTGAGGGAACAAGAAAAGCTCAGTGCAGCATGGAAAGCCCCCAGCAGCCTAGGCCTATTGCAGCATAACTAAGGCAATTCTGAAGGCAAAAGGGGCTCCAACCCAGCACTAGCAAGGTGTACTTAACAAAGTGGCCAGTGAATGTATATCTTTTTAGCTGCTTGTAGAGTGTCTCACTATCATCTGTCATCTTGTCTAAAATGATATTGCAGGACAGAACAGAAGTAGCCACACTCATTCCTTCATTCTGTTTTAAGGCTTGGGAGATCTAGCACTTTGGCAGCTAGGGGTGGGCAATATAGCCTCAAAGTTATATCACAATATTTCAAGAAAATCTGCAATAATGACATTTATGACCATATAGGAAAAAAAATGAACATTTTATTAATGCTTGCAGGTTGCAGGTAGCAGCATTTATAAGTGTAAGTAAATGAAGGGCATATCCCATCCTTCTTTTCCAGTGAGCTACTGTCAGTAATGACACACTACCTAAGTCAAAGTGTGAATCTGTTGAAACAAGGTGCCATCAGCAGCAGCATTATTGACACAGCAGTATGTTCAGTGACACAGCACAAGTCAAATGTAAGCACAAAAATAGCCGAGGTAGTTTTTTCTTTTAAATTTTAAGTAACTGGTTTAACACTTTACTTTATCAATCACTAAAGTAACTTAACCTTGGAACACTTCAGGAGCCTGAACAACAATAATGTCACATAATAAAACTGAAAAATATTTTCTAGTTGGGATGTTGTATCCTGGGTCAGGGTTTTTATCCAGCTGCTTAAAGCTCTGCTCTTCCACCATGTGTCCATGTAGTTATTTTCATTATTAATGTATTATAGCAATTGTAATTGCACACTGCTCCTAGTCTCTTGCTATCAGAAAATAGGGGATTTGTTCCAGAAAGTTTGGTATAAAGAGGCCATCGTTCTTAAAATATTTAATTTTATTGTGAAATAACAAAATAAATCTTATTTATGAATAATGTACTGTACTGTATCTACCCGAATAGGGTATTGTTCTGACACCACTGATGAGCAGTTATACTCATTTCTTCAATTTCATGCTTTACTTCTCAATTCTAGCTTTTATAATGTAATTTTGTGGGGTGTTTGTGTGTATTTGACACTTGTTGTCTTCTCTGCTTTTTGAAGACAAGAGTTAATATTCATGTGATTTCTCTCTGTGGGTCTTTATTTATATTCTCTGATGTGTTTTCATGTCTGTCTTGATAAATCATTGGTGGTGTGGGGGTTTAGAGACCAGGATAAATCCAGGATTTTGTTGTACGATCCCTGACAAAATCATTAAAATCAGTTATATATTTATATTAAAATAAAAAACAACCCAAAGTCCTCTTCAAATGTTGCTGAACTGGCTTTTGTTTCTGCAGTTTTGGCACTATTCCCTTTGAAACCAGCAGCCTGAGTAAAAATAACTGGAAATTGTATGACCTTCCTAATGATGATAATGATCCTGATGGTTTTCCTCGTCACAATGCCAATACTGTTAATAATGACAGTGATGATGATGGACGCAGTGATGACGATGATGATAATGGTGGTTCTTCCAGTGATGGTGCTGGCACTGTTGATGCTGCTGATATTTGTGGAAATGAGCATGTTGATAAGGCCGAAACATTTTCTTTGAGCATGCATGACTCCTGATAACAGCACTGTAAGTCTACACTGATAGTCCCACTGACCTTCTTATCTGTTACATCTCACTTTCAGACATCTACTTCCCTTTCCTCTCTGTTTGCAGGCCCCCGAAAACCATTATAACAATCTGATCAGCTTTAAACACAAACCAAGAAACAAACAAAAGAGGGTAAATTATAGAAACAGAGGAGGGCTGAGTTATATTTTTAAATAAAAACAGAGCAAGAAAGAAGGTCTTTGGGGGGAAAGTGAAGTGAAGAAGAACACAGGGACTCGAGTAGCAGAGGAGAAGATGGAGACAGAGAGGGAGAGCGGGGAAAGAAAGGGAGAGCGAAAAGGCAGGGCGAAGATAGATCACGGTCCTGAGCGATTGTGACAAGCATAGACCCTATCAGCCGCTGTTTGTTTGCACACTCCCCTCTCTGCATTAAAGGAGCCGTCCAGGCCGCCGGCAGGCCGCGAGCACTCCATCTCATCACCTGACATGCCAACAGATGTTATGGGCTGATAAGAACCCCGCGGCCCCCTTCCCTTTGCATCTACGATTACCTTCGCACAAAGAAGAAGGGGCGGTGGAGAAGGTGGTGGTGGCGGGTTGGGGTGGAGTGGGGGGGTTGGAATGGAGAGAGGGTAGGAGGCAGAGGAAGGAGGAGAGGAAATCAAATACTTCATGATGGGCTGGTGTAAAAAAAAAAGAAGAAAGGAATGAAATGGATGGAAGTGGAGTGTGTGTGCGTGTGTGTGTGTGTGTGGGGGGGTGATTGAAAAAGCGAATGAGAGAACGAAAGATGGTAGGAAAACACTCATTTATCCTGTATGAAGTGGTAAATGGCCTTGCAGTGCTTCCTGGCCCCATGCTGTTTGTCTCTGTCCTAATCGGCTTATTCCATAAGCACTGCTGCACCATCGTCATTAGGCAATGATAATGATATTATTTAACAGGGGATGAGAGAATTAAGGAGGCGCACTATCTGATGGTTAGTTTTGTTCACCGCCTCATTTCCTCATCCTCGGAAAATGTAGCGTTTCCCAGTTGATAAGAATTGTTTTGCAATTGTAAAGATGCTTTAATGACAGCCACATCCATTGGCTTTATTGCTTAAAAACATCATTACTCCAACTTTTATTGTGTATTACATGGCTGGTTTGTTCTCCAAATAAAACTAACTAAATTGGGATGTCAAGAAAAAAATGCTCTGTGGAACATTGGTCTTGTTATGGCAAATGTAACCCAATCAATGCAGTAAATACATACATATCTCCGACTCCCTCCCTCCGCCGCTTCCTCCTGATCACTAATTTATGATATAATTTAACAACGTTGCTATATTTGTTCCGCTAAACACTTTGCGTGGCATCAAATTACAGCTCACAAAAGATCATAGAAACCCAATATCATGCATCCTATTCTCAGCCAATCTGAATGGAGAGATTGTGTTTCTTTTCTTTTTCCACTGCTTGGCTCCAAGTCCAGAGGGGGATAGATGACATTACTAAACACAAATCAGCCAATAGAATAAACAAACTCGGGGGATAAACAACAATGCAATCTCCATCTACGCGTAAACAATATGGAGTGTGCATGTGTGTGGCTCCTCTTGATTAAACTGAATATGTGTAGATGATAAGCCAACCAAGGTAATCAATGCAATAATGATGAGGAGGGGGGACAGCGGAGGGTGAAGGGGGGAATGTGGTGGGGGGGACACCAGGTCCTATCACAGGCAGTCATCAATGGAATTTCTAAAGCGCCTTGCCTGCCCTGTGTGCATGTGTGTGTGTGCGTGTGTGTGTGTGCGTGGAGCAAAAGCGTGACAAACACGTCATCTCGTGTGCGAGAGAGATAAGCTCTAAATAATTGTGGTCTGACAGGCCTGAATAATGGCCAAATTAGACAGAAGGTGCACATTATTACGAGCGGCAAACATTCAAGGCTGGTTTGAGATGTAACTAGGCTTGATTAAGGCTGCGATGATGATGATGATGATGATGGCAATGATTGTGTTGTTAGACTCCCCCACACCCAACCTAATCCCATTTCTTCTCTTCTACTTTTCCCTCTTTCTTCTTCTTTTTCCATGGATTAGCATTTCGGTCTGCCTCACTGTGTTACCTGTGGACGACCTCCTGTTGAGCAGCAGCCCACACACTGAGTAAAAGAGGGATGAG
>VUQS01012940.1:48226-58987 GCA_015108495.1 Heterochromis multidens
GCAGAACTTCACAAATCTATTTCAAACACCCATCTGATACTGTATCACCAGGAGTGATCAGATCCAGATCACATCCATAATCTCCATGCTGATCACTGCCCAAGCAGACGGTTATCTGTGAGCGATAGTGATTTGGAGATTAGTGTTTTTAAATGCTTATCCGTGTAGACCTCCCCGAGGTAGTGGGGTTCCATAGTCGCTGTTGAATCACGGATTCAGATCAGAGAGAGACACACACACATGCAACATGTTGGGTTTTTGGGGGAGAGGAGAGATGATCGTTTCAGTGGATCATCTACATAATCACTTGTTTATCATCGGAGCATCTTTGCAAATCACCAAAACACAGTCCTAATCACAATAACCAGAGCAGCAACTATTTTACTCCGAAGTGTGCATCTTAAAGTTGTATACGTAGGTCAACTTAAGGTTATACAAACAGGGATTTAAATGGCAACATTAGTCAATAGATTTTTTTTTTTTAATGATAAAATCAGCTCATGATTTTTGGTCCAGTATTATATATTTTTAACCTTGTCTAGAGAATGCTCCTACAGTCCTCAGATTGATTAAGTTTGTCTTAAACTTAGCAAGGCGTCTGCACTAAATGTTATCATCCAATCTAATGGCCTTTATCAGTTGTAATCACTCTGACATCACCAGTAGGTGCCTTCTCATAGCTACCATGGGCTCAGTATGCAGTTGTCATCCATTCTAATCAACGATAAACAGAAAATAACCCAGATTATCTAGAAGATCTCTAATGTCATATGAATGAGGGTCGTGTAAAATCTTTGGAATCTTCTTCCTGATAACCTAGAAAGCTTTCTAACATGTTCATGTTCTGCTTGTTTTAATTTCCCGGGCATGAAATATTGCTGTTTAGTCAAAGCTGCAGACACCTCAAAGAGTCTAGGTGTCCACTGGTGTCCGTGTCATGATGGACAGTTTTTGTTGCAATAGTGAGGCAGATTTCACTCCCAACTTGTAACTTGTAAAAGTTCCCCTGGCATAAAATTTAAATGCACTGAATATGTGTTACTTTTTGTGCGCATTTAATATTGCGAAGGTGTGTATATTAACCCAAATCGCAATCTTTTGTTAAACCTTATCAAGTAGTTTTTAGAACCTAAACCTAACCAGTGAGTAAACACAAAGGTAAACACAACCCTTGTCTACTGGCATACAAACTTGTCACTTACACTAGTGTCACCCTGCAAGCCATGCAAATGAACACTGTGTACGTCTTTAAAACAGGACCCTTATTTCTCAGGATCCAATATTACTGACAGAAGATTAGTATATGATGCACTGGAATGCATTATCAAGTTCTGAGAGGGTGTGCTTTTTTTTTTTTTAATCTCTTGGCAAAAAGTCTTGGCAAGCAAGGCAAGCAGTGCTTGCCCTGTGAAATCAAATAATGTCAAATCAAATCAAAACATGTCAAATAAAACAAAACAAGGTAAAAGTGATCTATTTCCTAACATTTGCATTTTGTTCTAGTATCTCCCATTGCCTGTTTGCATTCATCCTGTTAATTACTGGCATCTAGTGGCTGTGGTTGACTTAATCTCTGGAAGCTAGCTTGACTCTCAGCAATTGGAATCTATAGATTCTGTTATTTTCATGGGTGTGTCTGTGTCTCGTTAACAAAGGGTAGAGCTTGTCAAACTGACAGGCCAGAGGCTTTTTATGGTTAAACCTGCTGTCTTTGATGGGAGACTGATGGAAGGCTAACACGCTAGACAAGCTACCGCTGGCTTTACTTTTACTGCTCTGAAATCAGTTACGATCTATAGATCTACGATCTATGATCTATACATATGTGTGGAAACAGAGGTAGCATTAGCAAGTAAACAAGAGTATTACTCTGTGGCTTATCCTCTCAACAGGTAATTTTTCTCTTACTAATCACTTTAGCCAACATGTTCCATATAGAGGAGTTGAGTGTAGTGTAAAGAAGCTTTTAACATTTTTAACATCCTTTAACATGTTAGCAAGGAAAGCCTTGATGATGGAAAAGGGGCATCAACTGCTACCATATAGGGTTTAATAAAACAGGCAAGCTCAACAAGTGCAGGCTCCACCAGCTTATTCAGATTAGCATGTATGAGCATGTATCATCTCTGCTTGCCTTTCTGTGAATGTCACCACACACCACTGCCATGACATCCGGAATACTGTAGACTGTAAAACACCACTTACTCCTGTGACAAATGACAATTGCTAGTAATGTTACTAAGAATAACATGTAAGCAACCTTTTGTAAAATCTGATTTTGATATTTGTAAAGAATCAACCCTGGCTACAATTTTCCTAGATACAACTATTGGCATATTAGTGTGTTCTATAAATAGTCTGCTAACAAACTGCACACACCTCACCTTGCCTGATTGTTGGCCAAAGGTAGTGTGTGTCATATTGGTGTGTGTGTGTGTGTGTCTGTCTGTCTGAGTAAGAGTGTATGTCTCTGTGTTTGGGATCAGGATGAGATCAAATCTTTCATACACAAAAAGATTCCTGCTATGTATCTGCTGTCCTCATCTACCTTAGCCTGGTAGGAGATGTTCTACTGCCAGTAGGCTGGAGGGGAAACTCCAAACACTAAATACGCCTTATCTGCACCCAGTGCTCTGCTGAGATTAGGAGAGGAGTAAAGGATGCCAGCAGAAAGGAAAGGAACCAGTTAGGGAAAGAAGGAAAGAATGAAAAGAACTCGACCAACAGAAAACAGAATGGGAAATGAAGAAAAAAGCAAAAATAATGAGGACAAGGCATCTTTGTAGAGGAAAAAGGCAAAGAAAAGAAGGAGGTAAAGGAAAAGGTGTGGATTGAAGGAGTGAAGTAAGGAGAAGACCAGATGTGGGTGTTGGGTGATGGGTGTAGTGGCTTTTCAACCAATTCTCAACTGCTCCACGCTTTAAAACTCTCCTCTAAAGAGCGGCAGAGTCAACCCAACCTCCTCTTGGAAATGAGTGCCTATCTTTGGAGTGAAGCGCTTGTTTTTGATTCCATTACTCAGGCGAGGTGTGGGGTGAGAGGGTGGCAAATAGGGGAATTTGTGAGCGCTTGACGAGCGGGTGCATAGGGAGAAAAGCCAGTTTGGGAAGCAGTGCTGGAACCACAATCTCTGGAGTCCATTCTGTCCCTGCCGCCCTGTGATCCCCACAGCAATTAAAGGAAAGGAGAGCGAGGCCACAGGGAAGTCCAACAAATCACGCCTACGTGTAGATGCACTCATTCTCGCTAACAAATGTATTACATTCTGTACATGTGGAAAGGTACCAAGAAAAAGACAGTGAGGCTCTTTAAAGTGAGCTTTATTTACAGAACAACTTCAGTGGATCAGAGGGGATTTTTCAGGTTCTCAGCAAAGAGACGAACAATTTAATTTCTTTCTAGCTACATGAAAACTAATTCTAAGTCATTGCTTGCCATTTCTAACTGGTTGAGCTTTAAATAGACTGCTAGAATGGTACTAGTAGTGTTTCATGCCATGATGTTCAGGAACAGTTTTGTGATTTATTATTTATCTCTTAACTGACATTTCAGGTCTGGGCTGCAAAAAAATAAAAAAATAAATACTGACACGTCATGGCCAGCCTTCCTCTTACTCATGATGATACTGTGAATGAAAGTTGACTGTAATGAAACCACTTGGATTTAATCATATAGTTAAGTTCTCTATCATATGCAAGAACATCTATGCAGTATACTATATGAGTATGCAATAAATGAGAGCTACAGCTGTCAACAGAAATTTCACAATGAGCGCAACATAAATGAATAACACTTGGACTTAACGTTGATTTTCTTAAAAAAATAATCCAGTAAAGACCTTATTGTTCTTGGTCACTGTGGGAATGTATGGCTAATAGGTTTTCACATAACTAGAATTTCGATACCATTTTCAATACCATGGGGGGAAAAAATGACAAAATTAGGAGGCTTTTTTTTTTTTTTAAATAAAGAGTAGAACAATATTGATCTGTGCAAATGCATTCAGCTACAGCCCTGTTTATTTTCTGTGCTTCCAGTGACTTGGAACCATATTTTCATTGCTGATCAAATAGAGTTGTTAAGGTAGACTGCCACTGTTTCTCTCTAGTTGCTGGTAAACTTTTCACCTGGCCTGGCCTCCACAGTCACCTGACCTAAACCCAATCGAGATGGTTTGGAATGAGATGGACCGCAGAGTGAAGGCAAAAGGGCTAACAAGTGCTCACCATCTCTGGGAACTCCTTCAAGACTGTTGGACAACCATTTCAGGTGACTACCTCATGAAGCTCATCGAGAAAAGGCCAAGAGTGTGCAAAGCAGTGATCAAAGCAAAGGGTGGCTATTTTGAAGAATCTAAGATATAAAACATGTTTTGGGTTATTTCACACTTTTTTGTTTACTACATAATTCCATATGTGTTCATTCATAGTTTTGATGCCTTCAGTGAGAATCTACAATGTAAACGAATGGGAAGGTGTGTCCAAACTTTTGACTGGTAATGTACAGTATATGCTAGGATTATGGCTTTGTTTTAATCTCATACTACAAATGTCATACATTTTACAAAGGGTAAAAGTCTTAACATTTCACAAATGAAATACTGAATTCATAGACCCTCTGACACAATTACATCATTACCACAATAAGTTTGTATCTTTGGAAATTTCCCTCTGATGAGTGTTACTTTTATAAGTGATACTTTGATGTCTGCTGTGTTTTCCTACTCCTACACTGTTGAAAAAGGGGGGGAAAACACCCTCAGCTGACCAATTGCAGCAAACGATAGTGAGATTGTCTCTATCCTTCATCGTAGGATGATCCTAAATCCACATCACATCTCTCCTCACACCCCCAGCTTTCACATTAAGTCGAATATCGCCACTCACTCTTTGCTGGGGCTTTAAAGCAGTGCCAGTGGCCACCCACTCCAGCTCTTATCCCCTCTTCTACTCCTCTACTCCAATGTCCATCAGTCATTGTTTCCTTCCCATCCTCCTCCTCTCTTCTTCTCTCCTCTGCTCTCTTCTCCCCCTGATCCCCAACCTCTCGGCTTTGATCTTGATTTCTAACCAGGAAATATCTACCACGGGGCCGTCAGGCTACAATAACATTCAATAAAAGAACACGGGGTGGCTGAGACCGGACCACTGATAGCGCCACGATTTATGGGCCCTGCTCGCTTGTTTGCTACAACACCCGGGTACACAACAAACACACACATAGGTTTATACATTACCACCTTGTACTCACTCATACTACATATATTATTTATGTAACCAGCACAACACTTAATGCCTAATAAGTTTTTTGGGGTTTTTTGGCTTTTTGGCTTTGGTTTAAATAAAAGAGAAAAAATAAGCATATAAAATGCAACATTTGTATTTTATTGTACTTAACAGATAACAAAAGGTTTTTTTTGTTATCCTGAGGCTTTTTATTGAAAGAAAGAGTACATTTCTATTTCAGTGTTTTAATCAAATAAAGTGTTCTGAAGTCTTTGTTGTTTGAGTTAAATATCTTACATATATGTTTGGTTTTAACTAATCTTCATAAACATATATCTGTCTATGAATATGCAGAATCTTCAAGCCAGGGACAGGATTTTTGGTACTATAAGTTCTCTGGTGTCAGTTTGATTGATTATAGTAGACAACAAACATTAGCTGATGGGTTCCCAGATTGGACAGAATGCTAACGAGCCAGCACCACATGTCTATGAGCACTGACTAAGTTTTTACAAATGAGGATGAATTTCTAAGTTGGACCTGCTCAGCAGTGACAGACCCTTAAGGGCCCCAGAGATGCTAACATTTGCTGTTGGTTGGTGACAAATATTAAATTACAGATAATATTTGGTGTATTTTTGTACATTGTACTCTACCATACCATCATACTTTGCCATACAGGCACGCATGGTAACAGCATGAAAGTGGTCTTTACCTTCTCTCGAGTCCCTGTCTTGTGTAGAGACTCAAGTGAGTGTCAAATTCTAGCCTTAATATTTCAGTCAGCAGACTAGTGTATTGGAAACATCTTAACATACAGTATCTTACACAGTCTTGATATAGCCAGACCTTTGTCAAATACTGTGTTTTTGTGCATTCAATTGTTTTATCTTTACAGTTGGAATCTAGTATGTTGTTCCTTGACAAAATTACCCAGGAGCAGGGGGAATATGCGTGCTTTTAAATCTGGGGGATAAAAGGGAGTCGTTGGATTTTAAGACACCAGGCCCACTTTCTGCTGTCGTCCACATCAGGTGAAAGTGCCTCTGTTTGTCTCAAGGTTTTCATTTCTGCTCAGAAACTTTACGTCTGACATCTTGCTTGGACTTTATTCCTTGATGTATAAATAAAAGCACTTGCTCTGGCCTGAAGCAAACTACATCAAATCAAACACAGGCTGGGCTGTAGTTGTTGTTGACACTTGTCTCAATCCCCTTTGTTCCAATGTCCATATCACCAGCCCACCGCACACTGACGCCTGTCCAAACAGGACTACAAATGGCTGCCGTCCCGCACTCTTTAACATTGTGTGGGACTGTGCACTGCTCCTCAGTCTGCTCTGAAAATCCACTGTGACCAATGCCGTTCGACCGGACAGGAAAAGACAGTGTCCCCTTATGCCTCACCCCTCCAGGGCTAGAACTGAGTGTGACGCCGCTACCCACAAACCAGTGGGGTATCAGCCCCATTGCGCCCACACTCCTTCAGCCAAAGCTTCACCGTGATGGGACGCACCTCAGGGATTCGTTCCTCGTCCTGCTTGTGGTCCCGCTGTGGTTATCTGCTCAGGGCCAGGGAGCAGGGACAAGCGTGGGATGGAGGGGTTGGACTGGGGTGGAGGAGAGCAGCACCGATTCATTTTAGGACAGTGAGGGATCATCATTGTCTCTTGTCTCACCCTGTCACTTACTGTTACCAAACAACTGGCTGACATCCTGTGTATTTCTGTGTGTGTGATCCCACCGAAACTGAACTGGATGTGTGGTCTTGGCATCGAACTCGCACACACGCACCCTACAAGTCAGCGCACACTCTTTCTCACAAAAATACACACTCCATACACAGACACACTGTCATCACTACAGGCGCTTCTCAGCAAACCTACACATCGGATTGTGAGTGGTGCAGCTCTTCCTAGCAGACTGTGTGTGGGAGGGACAGAGCCACAGGCGCTAAGTGTCTCTATAGCCCATGTGAAATCACATGTAGGCTGCGATGAGCCTCCAACCATACCAGGCGCAATCACATGGAGAAACAGAGGGAGAGGGAGCTTTAGAAGACCACCATGGATAGCAGTATGGCACAGGATGCCTGGGCTGTCTTCATGTTAAGGCCCTTTTCTTCACTGTTCCAAAGTATTCACCACTTAAAACAGATTAAGAGCTTGGGGAATAAACAGGCCCAATGCTACGAAGTGGGGAAAACACAGGAGGAGGGTTTCGGGAATTAGAGAGCAGGACGAAAAGGAAAGAAGCCTTTCAGGAGATAATGCCTCGAGAAGCAATCAGGATTGTTCCAATATTAAGGCACTTGTGATGAAACAGATGAATAGATGAACAAAAGGGGGTAGAATAGACACTTGGATTGCTTTATGGGAGAAGAGCTCCTTTTTGTATTTTGAGATGTTCAAAAGCTCAGTTTTGGACTGAAATGAATAGATGACATTGTTATATGGTGTCTACTGTAGTTCTTGTTGTGTTTGTTGTTCAATAACATCTCTTAACTCTTTATTTGAACTAAAAACATCACCCAAAGTAATCCCTCAGGCAATGCGGTCAGCCTTTCTGTTCATTTTGGCTTGGTTGGAGATGGAGGAGGTGGATGGTCTGATGAAACTGTGCCAGCATGTCCCCATACTCTTGCTCCACATTTTCCTATCCAGTGTTGTGCCTGTTGGGACTGCTAAGAGTGGGAGAAAAACATCAGATTAGATTATGTAACAGAGTAGTTTCCTATGGGATAGTATGACATAATATTTTGTCATTTTTGGCCTTTTACTAGTTCATATCTAAGCCAGTCAACACTGAACTCTTCTGATTTAATGGGGATGAAACAGTTTGTTACATAAGCCTTTAGAGCATGCAGTTATTTACAAAATAGCACAATGATGTTCTGATACAAGAAAATTCCACAGGAAGGCTTGAGAGTTCTTCGAGTCAGTGATTTTCTTCATCAAGATATCTGAGAATGCTTTACCGTACTTGTACTTATTGCCGGCATATGGAGTATCTGTACTAATATCAGTAAAGCCGTTTTCACACATGCACTGCAGTTTCTTTTTCTAGACATTACCCTGCCAGCCGCGTAGTAAAAGTTGTGTGATGGCAGATTAAGCCCCAACTGTGGATATAGCCAGTCACTGTCTTGAAAATTTACAGCGAGCGAGCAGGCATCTTCTGGCCTGTCTTCTGTACACTTTACCCAGGCAGTGCCCTTGCTTGCACTAAACAGAGTATTTCCAGTATTGAGAACATGAGTGAAAAATATTTATTATTGTTATTTAACCCTATTATTGGATGAATTTGAGTTTCCAAGCTAATAAGGGTTTTTTTTTTTCTGCACAAAGAAATTAGTGTCAGGTTGAGAAATCCAGGGTTTATGAGTGTAAGTAATTTCTGTGACTAAAACAAAACAAAAACAAAGTTTAAGGTAGAAGACTCCACATCAGAGGGTATCAAACATACCAGAACAGGATGCCAGTTGGCCCATATGGTGTAAAAACTGCAGCGAAAGAGGGAATCATTTGGGGGGTTTTCACTGTATTTTGCACTGGGAAGTATTGTTTTGCAAGGCATTTGTAATGGATCATGTAAAAAATCATCTGACCCAGATCTGAGCAATTGTCTTTTTGACAAAGGCAATCTTTGTGGCTTTCCATGACATTAATGATTAAAAAAAAATAACAAAAATCATCAAACTCGCCGTCACATTCTTGGTGAGCTTTAGACAAATACAGTAACTACAGATGAATTGTTTCTGAGTTATACTTCTTCTCCACCACATTGAAGCCTAAGCCCTTCTGGCAGAGTTAAAGTAATTAAAACAGATGACCATAATATTACTGTTTTATTAAATTATGCACATTGACAAAAAGGAAACTTTCAATTAGGAAATTAAAAAAATACTTTGTACATGTCAACAGTTTTTTTTTTTTCAAATACAACTGTGTATTTGTAGTAGCCATGGTCATTACTAACTTTAAAACATAGTTTTTAATTATCTAATACAATTTTACAGTTTTGTGATATAAGATTCTGTGTGGAAATCCTTGGTCCTGGCATTCATTTTGATATTACCACCTACCTAAACATTATTTACACCTCCATAGTGAAGTAGCCTCCCTCAGGACATTGCACACTGCCCCACCCAAAGAACTGTTTATGACTCGAGGAACATGAGAGAGAGCGCAAGGTGTTCACCTGGCCTCCAAACTCCCCAGATTCCAATGCGACTGACCATTTGTAGGATGTGTTGTGGAGTAAGCTTGAAGGTACTGTGAGGATCTGCTGTCCATGCCCCGGTGTGAGACACCACAATGCAACGTCAAAGTTCCTGTGTCCATGCTGTAATGGGTCAAAGCTGTTTTAGCGGCATGAAAAACAGCAGGTGGTGTTAATGGTGTGGTTCATCAGTGTATTACAAAGAGTTAAGTTCTGGGGCTTAACTGGTACTGTATTTGAACTAATGCTGAGCAGTTCAAACCTCTGGCTTCTTCCCAGCAACCACAGTGTTAGCATCATACACTGTAAAGTCAGTTATGTTGCAAACTTTTGACTGCACTTGTGAATTTATTTTGTGGTCACCATGTTCTCAGACAGACAGCACTATCATGGGATTTGATAGAAAAGGTTAAAACCAGGTTGGATCAGATCTCTGCCAAAAATGCCTCCAAAGTTTTGAAGCAGCCACACGCTCTGATCAACAAAAGAGAAAAGATAGAAAGTGAGGGGGAGCCTGTGAGAGTGAGCGAGCAAAGTGCTGTGTATATATAATATATAATGAGTATTGGAAACCCACGGTACAGAAAACACAGGGTGTTTAAAATAACATTTAACTAAGTTGCCATAATGATGGTGATGATAATAGAAAATGCCACCAGCGAGCATGGTGGGCGTTATTGTCCCTTATTGGCCCCCCTGCTGCTTTGATTTGCACAAAAGATGTGAGAGGGAGGAAGATGATTACCATAACAAACACACTTGCAGACGCACACTTCCCCAGGGAAGTGTCAATCTAAGTGGAAGAGTATGTTGACATTTATAACCATCTGGGGGGGACATGGTACCCCTCAGATGCTATTTCTCAGCTGCTTAACTTCAATTAGGAAAGCTCGAGAGGGAGGGAGCGGAGTGAAGAAGGGTGGGGGGGCCTGGAAAGGAGGAATGGGGACGAATTGTTACCGAATGGTTAAGTGGTGGCAGAATGGGTGCTAAGGGGAGAAACACATTTATGGGTGTCTCCTAAAGAGTTTGCATTGTGTCCCGGCCTTTGTGGCTTCACATTGATGGAGGACTGCTGATGGCTATAGGAGATTATGTATTGACAGAGGATGTAAATGCAGACCGGAGCCTTTTTTTCTTTCTTTCTTTTTCTCCATTTGCACAGACTGATTACACTGGCGAGGTCTCACACTGCCTTGAAGTTACATCTATTCTCCTGAAACGCAAACAAATATCTCCGACCTTTTTTTTTTTTCTTTTTTTTTTAAGGTCAGTGTCAAAAACTGCCACCCAGTACTCTAAAAATTGAGATGGTA
>VUQS01012951.1:22888-46047 GCA_015108495.1 Heterochromis multidens
CCCTGCTTTTTTTTTTTTTTTTTTTTTTTTTTTTTTTTTTTTTTTTTACCATGAAGAAAGTTCTGAACTCGATGAAGAGTAAATAGAGAGGCTATTATGAGGTGCATGTCAATAATTTATAATGGGATTATGAAGAAATATTGCTCCTCAGAATAATTTTGAGACGTCGGTGTTACTCTAACTGCGGTCGCTTGGAGGCACTCTCTGTGAGGTCAGTTTTAATTGAATGGGTGCCTTCACAGGTGCGTCAAAACAGATTCAAGCCGGAAAAGAGGGGACAAAAAAATCCCTTCAAAATAAAACTAATATATTTCAATTTGTTGAGACCTGTAGAAAATGTGAAGCACTATCAAGGGGAAAAAAAAAAAAGAAGCAGAAAGAAGAAATCAGCCTGTCTCATAATGAATCAACAGCAGAGACTGCTAGATTGATATATCAACCCCACATACAAATCAGACTAATTTAAGATAAGCAAAGAGCATTCAGTACAAAAAATGTTTAAAGAAAGAAAACTAAAACAACATTTTAAAGAAAAAAACACGCAAAATCTCCAGATCAGCATGTCAAATCTTGCCAAGGTTTAGCATGCACAGGCCTCTCTGTTGTGTGGTATTAAAAAGAACTATTCCTCCGTATGGGCACTAATTTTAAATTAATATGTATTAATGATCTGATATGTGAGTTCATGAGTTATTATTAATCTCTGGCTCTCTTCCACAGTGTGTCTTTTGTTCTGTCTTCCTCCCCTCACCCCCAATGGCTGCCCCTCCCTGAGCCTGGTTCTGCTGGAGGTTTCTTCCTGTTAAAAGGGAGTTTTTCCTTCCCACTGTCGCCAAGTGCTTGCTCATAGGGGGTCGTCAGATTGTTGGGGTTTTTCTGTATTATTGTAGGGTCTTTACCTTACAATGTAAAGTGCCTTGAGGTGATTGTTTTTGTGATTTGGCGCTATATAAATAAAATTGAATTGAATTGAATTGAATTGAAACACGATGTTTGTGGCATTTTAAAGGGAAAAACAGCACCAGAAGCATACCTTCCCGCCATTCTTTTCTTCCTAAAGTTTTCAATGTTTTTTATTCCTGGTTCAAACTTGAGATGCATGTTTGGTTCATGTTTTTGGTATTTGCTGTTGCAAACCTCACACATAGCTGGGAATGAATTTAAATAATATTCTATATAAAACATTCTTTCCTTTTTTATTAGTTTCACAGGTGTTCCTAGGTAATATTAATATATTGGGTATTTTATTTTGTTGAATATCCATATGTGCCCATTGTACTTTATTCTTTTAAATGTTTGAAATAAACGCATCTATCTAAAATATTTTTTGCAACGTGAAATCAAAATTAGCCTACTATATTTTTGGTAATCTCTGTTTTGCCTAGCTATTATTGAGATCCAACTCCTCATCCTCCTATCCTCCTGCCATTTAACTGTTAAATAGTGTTTTATTTTGAAGTGGTCTAACGGGAAGTAACGGTGTTATCGTGTGTGTTTGACAGTGGTTTCAGTCACATGGTGCTGCCTAACCGAGAGCTGCTGATGGAGCCAGATGAAAAAGACAGGAGGCGAGCCCCTCCGGTTGCGCGTCAGCATCCTCTCAAATAGGAATCCGCTTCTGTCACTTCTGCCCTACACACTGAGAGACGGACGACAGCAACCCCGAAACAACACCTGAAGGAGAATTTTATTTGGCATGCAACGTTTTTTTTTTTTTTTTTTCTTTTGTAATGTCAAAGAAGAAGAGTAAAGGGAGGCTGTGAGGAGGCTGGAGCGTTGCAAAGAATGATAGTGAGGATCAAGGCGCGCTGTCCCAGGAGAACTCATCTGAAAAGCTGGCCGTGAGAGACCGGGATGCTCCTCTAACACACCGGGGGCGAGTGAGTACGATGCATCTGGTCTCTGTCTCTTTCATTTTTGCTTCCACTTTGGTGACATCTGGACAGTTGTGGACAGTTGCGAATGCATGTCCCTCCTTACCTCTGAATTATGCCGTAGCTACTACTCGATCCCACCTGTCTGATCAATCATTCATGGGCATCTTTGTAAAGCGCGCATAACCGCTTCTTCAACGACGTGTGAAAGTTGCCTTGCTTATTTGGAAATGGTGCACTTTCAGCGGCAACTTAATGCACGCAGGCGTCAGGGTTTGATATCGTGCGGTGCGTTTCAGCGGGTGATTGGGAGGTCGATCGTGTTCCTTTAAAGTTTTGATTAGATTGAACATGTGTTGCACACTGCGGCCACAGCGTCGGTGTTAGGCTAATTAATAAAGCCTTTGTAAGGGGCTCTCCTATCGCAGGCACTTATCATTAATCCACTGATGGCCCGGAGGGCGTGGGTTGCTGTACGTGATGATAAGAGAAAGGCACCAGTCCTACTCACACGTTAGGGTTGATTAATTATGGACTCAGAACTGATGAACTCACTGACTATTAAGTGCAGAGGAGATGCAGACTTGTCAAACAGAACCAGTGGCTTTTCAGATCAATTTAAAGTTGGATTATCACAATTCAGTCGTGGCATTTGGGCTGATTTTTTTCTTTTTACCCAAAATACAGGTTCAGGCCTGTTAAGATACATAGTGTCTTAAATATAGGCTCGCTAGTTAGAAATGACATCATTTCATAATATCTTATTCACTCTGTAACCTGTAATAAGAGTGAAATCCTTGCTGTGCTGCTAAATGTGTGGGTGTGAGCAGAACTTCTGCAGCAGGCTCAGTGCATGTAGATGAATGAATCGCACTTACTATGCAATAAGGGTTCCCATCTTCCGTGTATGTGTGTTTGTGTGTGTGTGTGTGTCTGTGTATTTCACCTCATTACACCCATTGTGTTGACTTAAGCAGGAGGGTCACCCCTGAGGCCCATTCTCCTGCCTTATTGAGGAGTGATGCCCTGAATTACACCATGCTCGCCCTGATTACAGACGAGGGAGAGGATTTCAGCTTACGTGTTAAGTTCATGGTCTGTTATTTCGACTGAAGCATCATGTATGAATGTGACGTATATTTCCTGCCACAGACATGTCAGTGCATTACACAATCACCAGAATGAAGAAGTACCCCACTCACTACAAGTGCATTGTTTTTGAAATGTGCTTAACTCTTGCATCTAGTATATTTCCAATTTGCAATGGAGCTCCGGCTTTGGTCCGAATCTTGAGCAATTATATTTGCAGCCTGCCCACGGACGCTTTGTACAGGAGCTCCTCTATTCTTGGTTGTTCTACAAACTGACAAAAAAAAAACCTCTCTCCCTTACAGTCTGTGCGCTGCATTTCTCCTGAGGCATTTTCAATATTCTCCCTGTGTATGTATTAAACATCAAGCTTGTCGAACTGCAAGCGCAGGGCCGGGCACTTTAAGGCAGAGTCAGCCTTCTGTTGAGGGTGACAGAACAGTCAGATGGCCCCCACAGGGCAGAGAACAATTCCTGCTGCTGATGCACCCAAGGCGACAGGACTGGAGCGCTCCTTCCTCCTCCCTTCTCTTTCATCCACCCTACATCCCATCATCCCTTCCCACCTTCATCTCAGAGAAATGAAAAAAAAAAAACAGAGTCTCTCTGGTTCTCTTGCACACCTGCACCACAGTGTCTCTTCTCTTTCCGTTTTCCTTGCGGTTCGACATATGAAACATTTACACTCTCTTTTATAAACACACATGCAGACGTGTGCCTCAGGACTAATATTTATGAGTGGCTGCTTAGGTCATAAATCAGACCTGCTCTCACACACAGCATAACTATACTTTCACAGATAAACCTTATACCCACAGTCATAGTTTTTAGCACTTTGTCATAATTATATACACTGCCATTCTCTACAACACATAATTTTTATTTGAGGTCCAATACATTTCTTCTTCTATAAAGTCTAATTTTATAGGAGTGTTAAACTATGTTTAAGTAAAATTTAAGTCATAAAGGTGATGTTGTATAGGACTGTATTATATTCAGAGGTGTTTCTAATAGTCTTACAAGAAAAGAAAAAAATACAAACACTTTTCAGTATAATGTATCACATCTTCAATGATCTAAATATTAAACATATATGCAAAAATGTCAACAACAACTCAATCTTATAAACTTAAAATGTTAAAGAAGAATTGAACTGCAGTATATTGTAAAGGTGTTCCCCTTTAAATGACCAGTCATATACATGCAGTCAATATGTCATACAGGCAGTATTGTTCACTCTTACACATATATATTTGCTCTTAAAGTCAAGGTGTTTTTGTCACATTTTGAGATCAGTCTGGTTTGTTGTGCAAGCACAATCTTAAACTCAATAAAAGCTCCATATGTAATTCACATAATTGCTAGCCAGCAGGTACACCTGGAATAAGCAAAAGTGCTTAAACTAGGTAAATTTGTATGCATAAAAAAATAGATACTGTAAGACTGTACTGGAAGAGAAAAATCATCATCAAAAAAATTTTGCTATTGTTCTTGGTGAACAACTTGAACTTGATCCCAAAAAGCTGAATCTGTTCATCTGGACGTAGCGTTTTTTTTAATAATAAAAATAAAATAAAAAAATAAATAAATAAAAAAACGCTACGTCCAGATGAACAGATTCAGCTTTTTGGGATTCTTTTACCTGGATTATTGAGCATGCATCAAGAAACTTGAACTTGAGGAATTTTGAACTTGTGTTGCTCTTTGGTTAGATTTAAATCCTCTCTGATATGTAAAGATAACTGGAAGTGCCACTAAGTAGACACAAGCTTTTCCAAAAAGGCTGCGAGCCAATCAGAAACTCAGAATTTCAACGGCTTCTCTGTTCAGAGAAACTAACTCCTCATTCAAATAAATGCTCTGCACACTAACACACACATAAACTGCCTATTCACTGTCATTTTTTTTCTCATACAATCATACTGACTCATAATATTCATGCAAACAATTATACAACAGTTATAGTCTTTCCGTTATAGTCTTCCCCACACACTAATGTCTGCCTACATGTTAGCTTTTAGCAGATATGCTTCTAATCCCACTCACAGTATCATGTTCTCTTTTAAAAATGCAATTTTTAAAAAATCATGTAAACTACCATTCAGTTATGTATATACTGAGAGGGTATGATGGCATGTCTTTGAGTAAGGATGATAATGTTTAGAAGAGAGGGCATACAAATCCCCATTTTCTAGAGATGAACCAAGTGCAATTTTCTTGTCCAATTCCAATTGGAATTGCCGATACAGATTTTTTGGCCCTTTTACGCTTTTTTAGTCACTTTTTTTAGTCACTTTTTTACTCATACTTCTTTTCTCATAACTGCTTTGGTGTTTTCACTGCTCATACCGAGGCTCAGCTGCTGATTTGCGGTGGCTCTGAGCTCTGGCTAGCTTTGGGTGAAGGTGATTTAAGTGTCTCATTAGGTTTGGTGATGCATCTCTACAAAATGTCCGATTGGATGGCAAAACTGGGCTTTCCGTTGCTGCCTGATAGTTAGCTTTATCGGTTTTGTTTGGCCAAGGTGCTGGATAGCTGTTCAGAACTGTTGGCACATACTACTTCTAACCTAACCATATTTCAGTCTGCCCTTCTTAACAACAGCTCTGGTTGTCAGTGGAGGGTCATTTAAACTGCCTCTGGTATAATGAAATAGGTCTTGTATTTATGTCATGTAACCTTTTAAAAATAAATAAATAAATAAATTACTACATTGTTACTACTGCCCTAGAACGCTAGAATACTGATTACAGTTATCCTAAATCCAACAAATAATTGATCAATGTTAGCTAACTAATGTTAACTAATTAACTCGCTTGTTTAATCTGCAGCACTACTGAGTCATTCAGATTCAAAATACATGGCACTCTCTGAAGTGTTTCATGAAACCAACACTTTGCAGTTGCAAACTGTGCTTGTTGCAATGCAACAACACATCTGACTTTACAAAGTAGACACATTACTTTTTGGGCCTACAAATTGCCTTTACAGAGTTTTCCCATCAGGATTCTTCAGGTTTTTTTTGTCTTTCTGAAAATGTAAGTCATTGTCAGTGGCTTTTGGTTTGCTTGTTAAACGTGATGGGAACTTTACAGATCACAGCGTAAATGGTCCATGAATCCTCAAAGTGTGCATGTGCATACACATGTGTGCATGTCAGCTGTGTGCCTAATAGCTCAGGGATCGAGGGGCTGTAGATTGGCCAGTCAGCCAGACAGATGTGCCCTAGCCTTGACTTGTAGTGCAGGGCTTCAAACTGGCCTGCCACCCAGCATTAGTGCCATGGATCTGTTACCAAAGGGCACCAAAAGTTACTCTCTGCATAAAATGCTCTAAATTATTAATTTTGTTGTATAAGGCAATAAAAGGCATTGCAGAGGCCAAGGAATAAGAAAGAAAGGAAGAAAGAAGGAATACATGTTCTTTATTTCTGTCACCAAATGGTAAAATGAAAATTAACAATACATATATTGTATATATACTGTATAATACATTGTATCAAATTTAAACTAGATAAAATTACCATACGACAATCAATACAGTAATTATATGGCATGATAGTGAAGCTTACTTTCTTACGCTTCTGTTAAATTCAAGAAAAAAAAAACAGTCTAGTTAGGCCTTCATCATTTTCATCATATATCCCATTAAAAAAACTCAGAAATGGTTACTGCGGCTCATCCCCTGAGTCATCACTTTATGCAATTAACTAACAATTATGCAGAATCCTCCTGACTGTGGAGTGCGCAGAAAGTTTAGTGTCCATTGTCTCACTGTGCACTAAATATATTTCAAGCTTAGTGTGGCAAAAGCTTGCCATTAGAGTCTGAGCATGGTAATTCATACAGTAAGTATTGATTCATGTCTCAGAGGCACTACAGCATAATGTCCCTGAAAACAAGCGCAAACAATAAATAAAGTAAAGAAAAGGCAGTGATTTACATAGTTATGCTTTTAACTCCCCATTATGTCTATTTGTAATCCACTTATATTCCAACAACATAAAATAATTTGCTTGCTTTGAACATTTTAGCTTCATTATTACATGTAGGTAATGTACTACATCCTCTTCTGTTAAACGTGACCAGAGAGAAATTATTCTCCTCTTCTGAACCTTGAGCCAGCTTTTGGGCTTCATCAAACATATTTTATTCAGCATTATTTCTTGAAGTAACCAGCCTCATTCAGTAATCTGATGTCAAGGAAAGGAACCTACTATAATTAAATGCTGAAGTTTTTGGATGTCAATTATTTAAGCAGTGAAAGCTATAAAAAAAACTATAGGAGATACAGGAATATTTTACATTAAACTTCCTAATAGCTGATTTTAGAAAGTCTGAAAACCTTTCCAAGTCTCAGCAGCAGGTTTAGTTGTCAAAATATGCTTTGAGGAACTATTCCTTCCACCTTTAACTCATATTTAGTGTTGCCACTGCATGTGACCCATTAACTTTTTGGTAGCGGTGTATGAAGTCCCACAAAAAGCATGTTTGTGCTGTTTTTTTTTCCCGTTATCGTTTTTCATCACCATTATGGGAACCACAGGTTAACTCATAAGTTAACTCATGATACAATACAAACATGATAAATTACTCACGATAATGATAATACAACCATACAATTCTTTGATACGCGTTACATCACAAGACGGTTATTTACAGTACTTCACTATATCTGTGGAACTGAAGAAGAAAAAATAACCATAAAGGTAAAAAGTGGGAATTCTATTTTATTTACTGTATTGTGGTGTGAATTGGTATATAATGCCATTAGTATTGAATTTTAATATTGCATCAGTTTAATTAATTAGCTCTCTGACTCACTTTCTCCTGCTGTCTGTGAAATGCCCCCCGTGAGTTTCTTCTTCACCGTAAGTCAGTCAACTCTTAAATTTACACTCTTTCATTTGGTAAGCTCCACCATAAGAAGTTATGAAGTAGTAATTCCAGAAAATCAAATTTTGGAATCCACTTAGAGCCCCTTGAAGGTTCAAAAAATTATTATTAACATATTGCACTGGTGTAGACCAGATAACTGTATCACAAGGAAGGAATTTATATGATATATCGGGTTACATAATTTGTCCCAGTCCTAATCATCACCAAAGTCCTTTCTCTTTGGAGTGACAGACGTGTGTAGGTGCCACTTTTGCCCCACTTGAGTGCTTGAGTCATGAGTCATGCAGTTTTTTTCTTAAGAAAAAAAAAGAAAGAAAGCAACTTGGGAAGGTGGATTATTTGTTTTAGTCAAATTGCTAAATGAGTCTTTGAGACTTCTAAAATTACCTGAGCAGAGGTGACTTCTCATAAACACTGTCTGTATTTTCCAGAGGTTTGTTTTTCTTTTTTATAATTTAAAAAATTAGATGCTTAGCTCTGTGTCTAAAATGATACATTAGTGGCTTAAAACTGAGGCTAATACACTACAGTAGTTCAAAAGCATATCTGGGAGTTACAGCAAATTCTCTTTAGCTGTTGTGGCCAGAATTTTGAGTATGCATCCAATGTCAGTAAAAAGAAATAGCTGCGTGTGATGACTTACACAAACGTCCCCTTATTGTGCCTGAACTGATTTACCATTTGTGACATTTGTGTCAAAGTGTGTAGTGTGCAAAGTTCCTATTTTAAGTAAAAAGTGAATCTTTTTAGTTTCATTTGCCTAAGGAAATTTGACTTGGCTCGACCTTTTCCAGCACTCCCGACAGTGTTCTGCTGTCTGCTGAGTTGCTCCTCTGAATGTTCAGGGCCACACTGAAAAAGCCTTACAGCTACAGTACAACAAGTACTCTGTATCTATGCTGATAAAAGAGGGAGGAGAGTTTTTCATTCTTAAAGTTAGAGTTTCTGACTTCTTGTGGGTGGAGAAGTGTTTATACTATACTAAAGTTTAATCTGCACAAACAGAGCATGTCTTCTTGATCTCATTAGTGAGGACAGGATGCTCTTCTTTGTGTTTTCTACTGTTGTATATAAAAATACTCCCTAAACTTGCTTCAAGAAAAGCAAGAGTGTCACACAAGCATTTTTCATGATGAGATTTGGGCTGAGCTAAAACTAGCATCTATATAGTTACAGATGTGTTTCATCAGATGTTACCACACACATTTACTTAAGTGTAATATTGGCATCTGCAAGAGACCTCTATAACAACAATCCAGAAGAGGAGATTGTAGTCAGGCTGCAAATAACTCATGTTTGCTACCACCATCTAGCAAACATGCATGGAGTTAATTACTGGAGACAGTTTCAAGTGTTTAGGCTTGATTGCAATATGAATATCTTTTTGTGAGTGAACATCAGCAAAAAAAATAGTATTTGAATGTAGTTATATCTTCCTAATGAATGTGTTGCATTAAATTTAGTGTTATTATACCGGCCATCTGTCTCCCATTTATGTGCTATATATACATGTATTTATATGTCTTGCTCTCATTGGCAACTCACACTCATGGCATTAATTTGAATGTGAGGTGTTTTACTCCCATAAAAGTCTCTTTCTGTTAGAGACACAGACAGTGGGAGCACAGTGTGCACTGGTGGGTGAGTTCACCTTTGCAACAGTAGCTGTTTATTGATTCCTCTGACAGTCACACAGGTGTTACCAATGGAAGATCAGCCTCTGCACTCAGAGAACATGGTGACAGTGGGGCATTCATGCTGACTTCCCTGTTTATTTATTCATTAACAGGCGGTTTGCTCCTCAGCTGTGCCTCAGAGGACTGTTTTCACCTGTTTCACCTCCTGAGGTTTGAGATAGCGGCACATCGGGTACCATGTCTGTCACAAAATGCACACGCATGCACAGTAGCATCAGCTTCACCCTGTGCTTACCATGAATGAGTGAGACTGTGGGGGACAGTGAAAGCCGGAGGAAGAATGAAGGGTGGAGTCAAGGGCCTTGGGGACCATGGCAAGACAGATCCTTTATTGATTGGTTTAGTAAGAGAATCCTCAGGCTTTTAGTGGGGCTGCTTAATAAGAGTGGCTTGTGGAAAGAGAGATCGCATCATCTGAACTCCACTCCAGAGGCTGCCTTCAGCTTTAAAGAATAGTTCACTGCAAAATCAAAACATAAACAAGAGGGGGCTAATCCGTTTAAATAATGGTTTTCGGCACTCCACAACTTTCAGGATTCAGAAGTATCTCTCTCGCGTCAAAGTCGTTTGCGTGCACTTTCTCCCTGAGGTCAGTTCAGGTTTTCAAACAAGCAATAATGGCTAATAAAAAAAAAGACTTTTGTCACAGGGCCAGATGGGCACACGGTCATAAGTATGTGATCCTTCCAAATCAAAACCTAAGAAGCCAAAATTTATGTATCTGCCTATCACATAGTACATAGCAGGATCACATGAAGTCAATCCTGAGATCATGCACTGGGTTTGTGTGCTTGTCGCAGCGGGGATGGTGTGGTTTTTTTGTGCACTGACATCTTTTTCTTTTTTTTTCTTTTTTTGCTGCACGCACCCCTATCTGTCTATCTTGGTGTTAAGTCAAGTGCCTGGCTTCAGAGAAACACTGAGCTATTTAAGGAGGCAGCAGATTGTGCTAAGCGAGGAAGTAAAGTGACACAACTGGGGTTGAGATTTCTTGGTGTCTGAAAACCTTGAAAATATCTTTATTTAGTACTCTGCTCCCCCGACACCTTGCAGATTGCACCTAGCTACCATCAGATAATGAGTAACTATGGAAGCAAGCAGCACATCAAAGCCCGAAGATAAACAAGGCATTACTGACAATAGCTCTTTTACATTTTATTGTAAAATGACATTTTTAATCAGAAAGCCTGTTATCTCTATCCTTAGGTCATTTTAATTTTTGTGCAAGTGCCAAAAAAACATAATCATTTTGACATTTCAATTTATAGATAATTAAATTTTAGGACTGATGCAGACTAATGCAACTCTGGAGAATGTGGAACATGTAATACAGTGTGTATATTATTGAGAGAAGGGCTGGGACTATTTTGGGCTGTTTTTGATGATTTAATTTTATTATTTATGTATTCACCTCCACATGAAAGAGTGCTGAGGTCCCGAGTGGTTTGTCTTTTTCTCTCTCATGCACACTTTTTCATGCAAACACATGCGTAAATCCATATTTATTTAGCTATTTGCTACCATTTTTGTAAATACCATCACCATTTTTTATATATATGATGTGATCTGGAACACTGGAGCTAACTGCACCAGCTTAGTGCAGTTAGTTCCAGTGTAAAGAGACACATTTGTGTGTGCATACAGTCTGTTTTTTGTTTTTTTTTAATTTTGGGGGGGTATTCATGTGTTTGGACTAGTTTAATTAAAGCACCTGCTGTTTGTCCCCTTCATTCACCCATTTGATCGATAGCAAGCTGGCTCTGTCAGTGTGGTAGCTGTAATGGAATCTTTGCTAACCCAATTAGTAGTGCCCCTGCACTATATTAACCCCATTTACATTGGTACACACATACATCTCCCTGACATCAAGCATGCAAGGCCATGCAGCTGGTCAGACATTCAGCGAAATGAAATCAAGTGCACAGAACATTTCATATGACAGGCTTAGACCTAATGTCCTTATCACTACTCATACCATTTGCTTCTTCCACAGTGAGCATTGATGCCTGTAAAATATTAATGGTCTGTAATGTCTGTTCCTTTGTTGTTGTTGTTTTTTAATTCAAAGAAATTAAGAACTGGATAATTCAGGAAATAGGACTTGAACATGACATTTGGTATTTTTCAAAGTCATTTCTGTTCAGTGGATTCATGTAGTCCAAAGAAATATTTGACTGGATCTGTGTTTAAGCTGATTTTGAATGTTATCAATCTCTGGAGTGTTTTCCTCTATACTTGTTGATATAGAAACATTGTTATGTGTTTTCTTTCTGCCAGCAGCCATTAGCAAGTTGATGATTCCACAGCAAAAATGACTGGCTCATTATCAAGATGTTTGTTTATGCTGAGGTTATGTTAAAAATGCATATTTTTATTGAATTCTTTTTCAACTAATGCTTTTCATCGTCCTCCAAAATTCACTGTGAGTGGAGCTATACATGTGATGTCACCCATCACCGTCTCCCACTAACAAACGCTTATATAAGCATATTTTGTTATTTTCACTTTTTGTTTATTTATTTATTTATTTTTGTGCCAGAGAAACAAAGAATTATTACAATATATATAATGTATGTATATATATGTTGATGCTAGAGGTTAGAGGAGAACAGGCAGACTGTTTCGAACCAATGGGAAGGCAACGGTAACTCAAATTACCATTCATTACAACCAAGGTGTGTAGAAGAGTATCTCTGAATATACAACGCATCAAATCTTGAAGCAGATGGGCTACAGCAGCAGAAGACCACACCGGGTACTACTCCTGTCAGTTAAGAACAGGAAACTGAGGTTACAATTCGCACATTCTCAGCAAAACTGGACAATAGAAGATAAACGTCGCCTGGTCTGACGAGTTTCAATTTCTGCTGCGACATTAGGATGACAGGGTCAAATTTTGGCATAAACAACATGAAAGCATGGGTCCATCCTGTCTTCTATCAATGGTTCAGGCTGGTGGTGGTGGTGTGAATGTATGGGGGGATGTTTTCTTGGCATACTTTGAGCCCCTTAGTACCAACTTAAAGCATTGCACCTGAGTATTGTTGCTGGCCATGTGTATCCCTTTATTACCACAGTGTGCCCATCTTCTGATGGCTGCTTGGTGCCATGTCACAAAGTTCAGATAATCTCAAACTGGTTTCTTGAACATGAATGGATGGATGGGTGGATGGATATTCAAATGGCCTCTACAGTTACCAGATCTCAGTCCAATAGAGCATCTTTGGGATGTGGTGGAAAGGGAGATTCACATCATGGATGTGCAGCTGACAGATCTGCAGTAACTGCATGACGCTATCATGTCAAAATGTCCAAAGAATGTTTCCATTATTAAGGCAGTTCTGAAGGCAAAAGGGGGTCCAACCTGGTACTAGTAAGGGGTACCTAATAAAGTGTTTGGTGAGTATGTGCACTAAGTGTTGTAGTTGACTGGCAGCCTGTACAGTTTGTACCCTGTCTTTTGCCCTGTGACAACTGGAAAATAGTCCAGCCTGTCAACCTAACTTGGATAAGTGGTTGAGAAAATGAATGGATGGAAAATTAACCAAACTGAGATGACAAATAAATTCCATCTTCTCCTTGGTTGGCAACTCTGTTTGAAAGCCACAGTGAACAGATGTGAGACTCAATAGATAGCAAGTCCAACCACAGTCAAAATGCTATTCTTAACATCACTCACCCAGGCAAGTAACACAAGATAATGATATTCTAACTAACTGGTATGGGTCTCAGCTTCAAACCCCACATATCATTTTCAATGTAGCAGCAGGCATTTGTGCTGGATAAAATTAGTCATCTGTGACTTTTCTACAGTGTCAGAGGCTGTGAGTAGTGTAATGGATGAGCAGGCGTAGTAACTTGGCAGCAGCTGTGCTACAGTGGAGGTGTAAGGTAGGTGGCCTTGGACAAGGAGTGTAAAGAAAGGGAGCATGACTCACCTAGTGAGGAGCATGCATACTCCATTGACGAGCAACCCACAGAGCTCCCTCTCCTGTCTCTTCTCCATCTGTGGTGTTGTGTAGGACAGTCAGAGAAAGCAGGAGAGTGATGGGAAACATGCATGTAGGTTAACATTTCAGAATTCACCTGGGTTAATGGTTTTTCCATAAGCTGCCATTGTTGAGGCTGACCTGGCTTTTAAGACTGAATCAAATCGATGGCTTCTCCGTCTGAGGCTGGGAGGAGCGAGGGAGCCTGTCTCTGTCTGCACAGCCACGATAACACTGCTCAATGGGCACTAACCACCTTTCAAATGGAAATGTAGTATCCAGTGAAATTAGACATAGTTATCTGGATGGTACTTAGTAGCTACGGGGCTGTGAATGGGAGATGGTAGTGCGACTGTTGAGGGTGTGTCACGCTTTGACTTTGTTGTCCCAGAGCTAGCTAGCTTTTGCAGAACATTTCAGGTTCATGTTTCACATCTTTGAGGTTCGATAAACACACCCAAGAACACGCAAACAGAAATTGTGTTTCATATTGAGACATGTACGATTGGATGCAAGCTTGCAAGTGCAGAGAGTGACTCACCACCCACAACCATGGGGGTGTGTGCTACAGACAGTATGCTAACTTACAGTACACACTCATCATAGTGCCAGTTCGTTCTTCCTGTGTCTCCCCCCTTCTCTCTCTCACTCTTCATGTCTTTGCTTCCAACCTCTCTCTATCACTCATTAGCTTGCTTGCAAACACACATGTGCACCCAGACAAATTCAGACTAAGGGGGTGGATTCATAAATTGCTGACATAGAAAGTGAGTGCTGTGATCAGGTTCAGTACTGGCTCAATCCTGTAAAACCCCCAGGGAAAGGTTTAAAATAAATCACTCATAGATTCTGCCTACCCTGAAGATTAAAGTGGGGGAAGTGTGTGTTTGTGTCTGTATGTGATCATTCTCAATAAGACAGGTTTTCTGCTTTTGTGTCTCTTTTTTTCTGTGAATTTACTCCATGTGCATATAGCCTGTGTCTTTGTGAGAGTTACTGACTGTAAAGGTGATGAAAAGAGCCACTGGATGGGTGTGCTAAATGGTTGCACGAGAGTGTTGGCATGTGTAACTGCTCCAATTGGCTTGCCGGAGTTGTCCTCGGGGAAATAAGGGCACCAGCACAAACGAGATAGGCTGCCACTGATACAGAGTTATGTGTCTTTCCCATATGTGCAGGTTTTCTTGTGCATTAAGACTGATGCCTGGAGATGCAACAAATGTGCAAAATGTGCAGATACAGGACACAGTTCCTCATATACATTTTATACAGCACACATGTCCATGCATCTCATATCTAGAACTATGAAAGTTGTATCTATGAGCATAGACATGTCCTTGTTTACATGTACAAGATGTCTGTGTATATGTGGACATAATGTCTTTGTCCAAAGGCTAAGTTTATGCAGTGGGTTTAGTCAGGTCTTCCAAGAAGTCCATATGGTGTCAGGGGTGATAAATGAACTCTAGGGGCAACACTCAGCAGCTGTTTGTGGAGTCACACTGAACTTTGACCTTTACACTCTATTGGGTAAGGGTCTGTGGTTAAGTGGCTCTCTGCTCATGATAAATCATGCAGTGCTCTGGATTTGAACCCACCCAGACCACCTCATTTGCATATTACACCCCTTCTTTCTTCTCTTCTCTGTTTTGACTTTCTGTGCTTACTGAAGTAATGAGAAAGTTGAACATGCAGCTCTGCCATCAGCTTGGCCATGTGGTTTTATACCTGCGTAGCACTGTGTGTAGCCATGTCCTCAGAAGCTGCAGCTTAAACTGCACCTGGGGTTTAATCTAACCCTGGTTGCTGTCCTGTGGAGGTAATTGAGGTTCAGCTTAAACCTGCTGTAGACCCAGTTTAACACCATAAAGTTCACAATAATGGCATATTTAAAAAATTCAAATCTGTTACTATAGATGTTCTGTAAAAGGCAACATTAAAAAAAAAACAATGACCTGGTCAGTGCGTATAAGAAGGGCATGGAGTCAGTTTGCCAGTAATTTAATCAATCAGTCAATCAATCAATCAATCAGTCAATCAATCAATCAATCAATCTATCTATCTATCTATCTATCTATCTATCTATCTATCTATCTATCTATCGATATTTATTTCAAACATATAAGTAACAATTGTTAATAGACATAAAAAACAAATGAACATGAACTCAAAGAAAGCCATCATTTTCACATGAAAAAAAATATTGACCATTTCTCGTTCGAAAAGGAGTAGGAGGAAGCAAATGCTTATTAATTTCTATCCCTATCTAGCTCATCATATATATCTGTTTTGATTATACAATCTAACATATACTTATACACTATAAATAAATAGGCCTATCTAATACACAATTCCTCGTTGTATTAATATATACATCTTTATAAACTGATCTATTATTATTAAACTAGATCTATCCAAAAATACTGCTTTTTATAATATGTCATTATATACAATTATACATTTTAATGTACAGTATAACCATATTAACATTTAACACCCTGCCTCATCAATATACTGCTTTATAAGCATTTTTCTATATAATTTTTTAAACTGATTTATATTTGTACATCTTTTCAATTCCTTCTCCATATTCTACAAATTCAGACTGCTATTCACATGCTCCTCATTGTTGTCCTTACTTAATGTTGTAAATTTAGGTCTCCCCTCAGCTCATATCCCCCCATTTTTAATATTTTCTGGTAACAGATTATTTCCCTTCTTTGTACATTATTTGACCAGTTTTAAATTTTACCGGATCCATAAATTTCACCATGTTTGACCTTAAAAATGAGTTTGTGTGCCCGAGATATCCAACCTTAACCTTAACTATCCTTATTGCTCTTTTTTGTAATGTGCATAGTGGCTACAGTGTGCTTTTGTATCTGTTACCCACACAGTAATTCAAATAAGATAAAACCATTTAACAGTATAAACAATGCAGTGATCTCTGGTTCAGAATATGCCTTGTTTTTCCCAACATTGCGATACTCTTTGCTATTTTTGCTTTTAAATGTCTAACATAAGGCTTCCGGCAGATTTCATGGTCTAACATCATACAAAGAAATTTGTTCTCACTTGTACTTGATTAGTTAGTTTGTGTTTTCCAAACCACAAAATCTTTGTTTTGCTCAAATTGAATGACAATTTGTTCATATCGAGCCACTGTTTTGATTTATTCATTTCTGTTGTGATTGCCTTTAAAAGCTGTTGTTCCCACCGGAACAAGATATTCATGTCATCCGCAAATAGTATGAATTTCAGTATGTTTGAGACTCTACATGTGTTGTTTATGCATAATCTGAATAATTTTGGAGCAATTGAGAAACAAGTAATCATATACAGTGTACATTATCAGACCAAATCCCACCCTAGTTTTACTATTAGTCAGTGCTGTTCATTAATAAATTATTGATGCTGATCAAAGTGTTGATAGGTTGAAAGTAAACAAACTTGAAAATGTGCTATGAAATGATATGATTTCAATATTTAAAGAGTCAAATTTTTCAAATATACTGTCAATACAAGGTCAGATACTTTCATATAGGAAAAGGTTTCTCACTTAATGTGGTTCATTGGTGGAAAAAAATAAATGCCAGCACCACGAATCAATCATTAAATAACTCAATAACATACGAACATTCAGTCGTGACAAAATCATTCTTCCCTATTTAAGGGTCGGTCGGTTGACTTGTACAGTGTGTGCAGAGAACTTGCTGGTTGTGACCTTTAAGAAAGGTCACTTAAAGCGTGAAATGAACACATTGTATAAGATCAATAATTGTATAGGGTCTGCCTGGCTTTCCAGGCTAACTCTGTCAGCATAGACAATAACTGGTGCACTGCCAAATGTTTCCGGGATTTGCAGTCAAAAATTTCTGCTCTGTTGCTGCAGGATTGTACACATAATTATAGTATTCTTACAGTGATTGTTTAAATAAAAGGACGTGCTAAACAGAAGTCTCATATGGGCAGTACCAAACAGTTCAAAATGGATAGATGTAAAGTTACACCTGCACTTGTAATGATTAACTGTACAGCAATATGGAAACATGAGCAGCAGTTCAAACATAACAGAACACAGTGCAGATCACAATAATACCAATAACAGTGCAACAACACAATTAATTGCCCCCTTGCATGCTTGTAAGTCATCAGAGAAGCCATCTCCCAGTTTTCTACATGATAATGAGGTTCCACTGTGGCACAGAGACCCCGTTTTAGCTGCAGTTTAACTTTGGTTCAGCTGAACCTGTGCTTGTTTTGACAGAGCAATCAGGTCTAGTTTGGCACGCAGCTGCGCTTTAAACCCCTCTGGGCTCGAGATTAGCTGGAGCCACTCTAAACCATGGTTAAGCACGTCAGATGCTAAGCGACAAAGTAATTGTCCCATTAAGTTTAAACTGAAAAAGATTAGGTGCATTGTTAATAAAGGGTTGGAATGTTTGAAATGCTTTATTTCACGACCACAGCTGTGGAGCAAGACTACACGAGGTAGGTAAAAAAACCCTCTTGTGCAGAAAAGGTTGAACGCCACGGTAGCTGAGTTTCAGTTTTGCTGGTAATTCAAAAAATCTTTTTCTTTGTAACTGTTGATTGAGCTGTAGAGGATTGGAAGGTGCACGGTTGGCTTAGAGAGAAGATAAGGGAACTAATTCCTTGCCTCTTCTCTTTTTGCTCTTTGATCCTCACCTCCCGCTTCATATCTCTTTGATTGCCATGTTTATGACAGCTCCTTTTCCTTTTCTCCTCTTGCCTCTTTCCTCTCCTACTGTGTGGTGTGGCATGTCAGCAGTTCATCTTCTGTTGGAGGTCTTCGCACACATTCGCGCACGCTCCGACTCACGCATAGACAAGCGCGAGTGGAACACATACTCAGAGCAAGACACACCCGCCTCCATCCTAACAGAGGTAAAGTGAGTGCACCAGCATCCGTGATGAATAATTGAGTTATCTGGCTCTGCGCAGAAATAGCAATCTCCCCACATAAGTGTGAAAACATCACTTGCCACCGGAGACCTGGGAACTGGTGCTGCCATGTGGGTCTACACGTGTATAAGTGTGTGTGCTTCTGACTGTATCAGATTTTGTGGGACCTTTGTGTTTTTTTAAAAATATGTGAAGATTTTAGAGGGCAATGTTGTCCATTGTCTCAGCATGTATTTCATTAGATGTTGAGGTGGTGACGTTTACTTATCAAATGTTTGTGACTTAGAAATGAGAGGACACCTCCTTCAATGCAGTACTCTGATCACTCAGACCTGTCTGACTTGAGGGGGAGCTTAAATGTGGGAATCCATGTTGAACAAGATCAGCATTTTGATCATATATATATACCGACAGCACACGTAGCTCAGAGCTTAAAAATTTCTCGTATATGTAGTTGGTTTAAGAAATACAGTTGTACAGTCTACAGTACTGTGCAAAAGTCTTGAAATACCCCACATTTCTTTATATTTTGCTAGGAAAAAGGGAAACATGTAAACATAGATGGAAATACAGTATATAAGGCAAAAACAGTTTGTACAATTCTAACAAGCTTGAAAGTCAATATTTGGTATGACCTCCTTTATTCTTCAACACAGTCTGAACTCTCTTAGGCAGCTTTCTTGTAATTTTTTAAGAAGACTTCAGGAATAGTTCTCAAGGCTTCTTGAAGGACATTCAAAGCTCTTCTTTAGATGTTGGCTGCCTTTTGTTCTGTCCTCCGCTGAGATGATCCCACACTGCTTCAATAATGTTGAGAACCAGGCTCTGGGGAGGCTAATCCATGACTGATAGTGTTTTTTCTATCCAGAAATGTTTTTACTGCAGTGGCAGTGTGTTTGAGATCATCATCGTGCTAAAAAATTAAGCCACTGCCAATCAGACGCTTTCCAAATGGTATTGCGTGGTTGATCAAAATCTGAACTACTGCTGAAGACCACTTTTAAAAAAATTTCAAGAAAAACTGGCAATTTGGAAGCAAAATATAATGCATACATAAAAAAGTGTTTGCCTATTTCATTAATCTAAAATTAGATTTTACATGAAAGTCAGTCTAGTCACTCTGTGTAATGATCCATTGTATTTAGTTGTAAAATAACATGACATATTTTTCCATAAATTGTCATTGCTAAATATAGGACAAGACCTATTTCTATAGTTTTATTTTGGTAGCACATCTCTAGAGATTATCGTAGTTGTTTAAATAATCATAACTAGTGTTATGTGCAGAGCTTAAGCATTCCATCTGTCTCAGTAAGGACTGACCTGATGTAAATCAGCTACGATGCCTGGCATATATTCTCCCTGTGAGCACCTCCCAGGAGCCCTCTGAAGCAGCTGAAATGGTGACATGACAAAGCTGAGGGAGCAGAATCACAGCAAAGTGACAAATAAGGCCAAATCTGACAGGCGAATCCTCAGAGCAGCCCCACATTTTGACAGATCCTTCAGCAGAGAAGCACGAGCCAACGCCCTCCACAGGAGCGCGATTCGTTAATGCTATTTCATAACACTACAGTAGAAATGATTACAAAGATAGCAGATCACGTATCAGATATGGTACAGATGTGTGCTGTACAATATAAACTTGAGGTTATATAACAAGGTTAGGCATCAACAGCAGGAAAAATTTAGTAAGCGTTAGTGTTGCAGTAACACAGGTTTGGGGGTGGACTCAACCAGCTGTTGGGTCTAAACATTCAGTGCTCCGTTATGGGGAGACATCGGCAGATTAAACAGCAATCCCGCTGATCCAGCCCCACACAGTTAGCCTGCCACTCCCCCTCCCCCTCATACACGCCCACATTCATCATGGTGAGGAGGTGCTACTGTGAGTGACCGCTTTATCTTCTGCTGGGCTGTAATCTGGTCCGTTCATGTGACAGTGTTTTGCCATAATAGGTAACAAACCTGAAAAGAGGGCGAGGATGAGATAGGGTTAAATCTGGGGCAGGCTGTCCCAGGATGGATAGCTTCAACAGCTGTCAGCGTGGATAGGGTTTACTAGGAGGGAATGCAAGGATGACATTATCAAGACACTCAAGGTAGTAAGAGATGATGATAGCGCATGTTATGAAAAAAATGTGAGTTTCTGGTGTCATCATGCAGTTAAGCAAGTGTTTACATATGTTTGACAGCATGCTTGCACTGACATTTACACTGCTGCGTGTGTGACACTGGGATTTAGCAATAGTGCAGTGTGGTTTCAGGCAAAAAGAAGTGAGCCTCATGCCCCTGCTCTTTGCTTCCTCTGTGTTTTCTAAGGGGTTAAGAGTCTTTAGTGTGGAAATCGTCATTAATCTGCTCTGTGCAGACGAGTCAAACAGAGCTGGGAATATTAAAACATGTAGGGAGAAGTCTCCCTGGATCATTCGAAATCCTGTTTGGATGTTTCACTACATTGCAGCTAAGAGATTGAGCCATTCCTGCTCCCGCTTTACTGCATCTGTCTCACCCATTCTTTGTTCTGGTGTTTTCCTCTCCCTCTTCTCTCTCTTTCTCTGTCTTTTTTTCTGACATTCTCGCTGCGACTTCTTTTTCTTTAGTCTGCCTGTCTCTCTCTCGCTTCTCGTCTTTTTGCTGCCAGCTGGGGAATTGGGAGGGTTCCTCCAAATTGGCACACAGATGAATAATGCATCTAAAGCAAAAGCAGAGAGCTGGGGTTGGATATATCTGTCTGTCAGACTCTTTCTCTGTATTACAGTTATGTAGGGAGTTCTGCTGATACTTCAGAAGAGAAAAAAGACGTTTGACGCGCTCTACCCTTCTTCCCATTTACTTTCCCTTCTGTCATTAACTCTTTTATTCTCAGTAAATGTGAGCATGTATGGTCACAGAGCACTGTGAATAACATGCAAGTCGGATGGTGATACATTCTGTGAAAGATTCTTGAATTTTGGAAGTTTTTCAGCTCCTAGTTTTTGCTACAACACACATACATAATGCATGCATAGTAGTTTGATTTCATTTGATTTTCTGTCACTGTATGCGTGAGTTTATGTGCGTGTGTGTGTGTAAGTGTATTTCTTGCTATTCCCAAACTGCAGTGTTAAAAAGCAAACTGCACTCGTGAGCATAAGCTCACAGTAGAACCATCATTAAAGTAATGAGCAGGAAGTTAGCACTGAAGTCAACCATAAACAGAGAGTTAGAGAGGGAGAGTGGAAAACAGGGAGAGAGAGAGAGAGATCCCCAATCCCATAAGGACAAATCTTAAATCCTGAGTGTTGCTTCTGACTCATTCTGGTTAATTAAGTCGAGTCAAGTGAGAGGAAAATGGGGTCTTGCCTTCCCTGAGTCTGTAGGATCAGCACTATACTGTATTTGCAGCTTATGTAGTCTCTCACTGGAACTGTCCTCTATGCACTCACAAAGCAGGAACGGAACAAATTGTATTGAGTCTATTCCTCCTATTTTTATTAGCTTGACCTGCACAGCCTCTTTATACACAGAAGATTTCACACACGCTTCCTGTCAGCTCTAAAATTTACATATACATCAAAAGAAAATGCTTCCATTCAGCATTGGGTTTCAGGCAGTAGGTACGCTAATGGTTACATTTATCACACTTTATTATTTAACCCCCCATTTATGGTAAATGTTATTTGCTCTGCACATCCTGCACTCAGCAGTTAAAATAAATACGCATCCCACCCCCTCCGAAACTCAGAGAAACAAAGAAATCTGTTGAGCAACCTTTGGGATTTTCTTTGTTGTATTATGGTGGAAAGATTTCGCCATGCGACAGAGGATGAGGCAAACAACTGAAATGTCAAAACCCTGTGTAACTCTAAAAATAAAACAACACAAGGGTTGCCATTCGAGGACATCATAGGCGCTTGATCGGGTGTGGAACAGATAAAACAAACAGTTCTTTATACCCAACAGCAACCAGGGTAGAGCTGCCAACTGTCCTCTGTTGAGAATAGCAGAGAGTGGATTTTAGAAATGTTTACCTATTTAACATTTTAAACCAAGTGCCCTTAAGATTTATAATGGCAGACAAACAACAAGGGTCTTTAAATCAGCATAACATATCCAAACTGTAGTCATAATGTGCAAATTATAATTTATTTACATTTGAATTACATAATACACTGTGTGTGGATGTAATACAAATGTTGTGTGATGCAATAAATTCATAGTTAGTTCCATCACAGCCTTAAGGCTAAAGGATAAGCCTGACATTATGCCATAGTTTCCTTACTGAAAGCAAATCCTATGAAAAGGCTAAATCTAACAATCTTTTAAAAGGTAGTTCTACAGGGTGGGCCATTTATATGGATACACCGTAATAACATGGGAATGGTTGGTGATATTAAAGTCCTGTTTGTGGCACATTAGTATATGTGAGGGGGCAAACTCCCCAAGATGGGTGGTGACCATGGTGGCCATTTAGAAGTCGGCCATCTTGGACACAACTTTTGTTTTTTCAATAGGAAGAGGGCCATGTGACACATCAAACTTATTGGTAATGTCACAAGAAAAACAATGGTGTGCTTGGTTCCAACGTAACTTTATTCTTTCATGAGTTATTTACAAGTTTCTGACCACTTATAAAATGTGTTCAATGTGCTGCCCATTGTGTTGGATTGTCAATGCAACCCTCTTCTCCCACTCTTCACACAC
>VUQS01012958.1:7856-23276 GCA_015108495.1 Heterochromis multidens
ATAATCCATTACCCCAAATATTTAAAAAATGTGCTTATTAAAAGCAGACCAAACTCAAATTGAGAGGGAGAGCAAGCAAGTTTACATGCAATATAATCAGTATTCATTAAAAAAAAAAAAAAAACTCATCTAATGTAGAAGGACATTGGATGTAGTAAAAACCAATCTGACTGAAATCTGTTAAGACACTATAAAGCTATGATTGTGAAGAAGTGGATAAGATAAATTAATTAGTGAGGGTCTTCTTTTGTGTTTATTAGGAAAGCTGACATTTGACTATTCTCATTAATTCAGACTGGTCCTGGATTTTTATCAGGGATGACTTCCATGAGGATACAAAGAGCATGCTCAGGGTTTTTTCTCCCGAGTCCACCATGAGAACCTGGTTTTAACACTTTGTTGTGTCTCCATCATAGCTGAACCTTTCCAGGACCAGAAATAGTAGCATTCATAGGTGTGAAAGGTTCTTGGTATGAGGGGACAACAGGGGACCTCACAGGTCATTTGTGCAAGCTCTTACTACTCCCTGTACTGTAGTTATGTTTTAGTGATCTAGTGGACGAGTGAATAACTATATGTAAAATGTATTCTGGTGTTGTCACTTTGACACCAGTGTTATACTGTCTGTGAGTATGTGACAGTCCACTTCAGTCTGTGTGACGTGACCCCCAGCTCGACTGTGCAGATACCAACTACACAAGAAGACTCCAAACATGAAGAAATAGAAAAACAACTAATTGTCCTTGGTGTTTGCAACTTTCTGCTTGCAGACATGCAAGCACGTTTAAACTTTTGATGGAGATGAACCAAAAAAAACGGAGTGTTAACATGTTGTGAGAGGATGCATATTAAACCAAACCGCAGTATTTTTTTTCTACACCTAATCAAAAGGCAAGAGAAAACAAAACTTAAACTGTCCCGTATGAGAACTAAAAGTTTGGTCCTTTTTTTTTTTTTATGTCAAAACACTCCAGGAACACTTGCATGTGTCATTTCTGATGATGTGAACAAAGACCGAGATAGTTGGACTACTTGAAGCCTCAGAAGGCATCAGGCATGAAATGAGGTGCTAATATACTTTGGCAGCTGTTAATATATCTGAGAAGCCTTCCCAAGTAAAGTCCAGCAAATGTAAACACACATATGTGTTAAATTGAAGAATTCCCTTTGCAGAATCATTGTAATGCAGCCGTTTAAACTTTTAAACATCCAGGACTTTCTCCTATGTGAGTATTTGATGCTTGTTTCTTTTTCCCGTTTCATAATGCGCAGGGGCTTCAGTGTGCTCCATACAATTTGATTCTTTTTTTTTATTTTTTTTTTTTAATGAGCCTTGGCAATAATTGTTTGAATGCTTTGTGTAAGATTAGGAACCCATGAGGATAGATTTGCAGTTTCGATCATATCATCATGTTGCTTTGGGCCTTCTTGGCTTTTTTCCTTATGATGTGATCTCATGTGATCATTTGCAGTGCTATCTATTAAAGTGATTGCTGGGAAATGTGTTAATTTTCATTCAATCTAAATTGTACATGAGTAGTTTGATAGCCTATTGATGTCTTCCAGTTAGATATGAAGCTTTAGCCAGTTACCTGAGCTTAGCTTATCAAAAATACTAGGAACAGAGGGAAACGGCTCACCTGGCCCTTTACAGTCGTAACAGTTCACCCTCCCCTCACCTCCAGAGATAAAGTTATAACACATTAAATCTTTTAAATCTGTACAAAACTTACAAAAATGTGTAATGTGTGACAGGTTTGGCTGTGTTGACCTGCGTCTCATCTTGTCATTTAGTTATGAAACGCTATCCAATACTGTAACCTCCCCTTAGGTCACATAGTGTCGCATCTTGTGATTTCACGCTGTGTAATGCGATGTACTCTGTCCTTTCCTGGTTTGTTCTGTCATGTCGTTTATTGTTACGTCACGCTGTCATGTCCTCCCCTGTCATGTTGTCGCACGTGCTGTCTACGTTATTTAATTGTGTACATAAAAGTTAAGACTTGGTCTACCTTGAAGTAAAAGTAGTCATCTCATCTTGAATATTATTTGCTATAATTTTATCCTCTCTGGTAGCAAAGTGACAGGAACGTCATAGTCACGCCACAGGAACTCCAGGTAAATAAGCTAATCTGACTGTATATTGGAGAAACCTGCTGCATGTTTTAGCATATTAATGAAAGCAAAACAGACTTTCTACTTTAATATCTTTATGTTTTTAGATGCAAACTGAAAAGTGAGGAATAAAATTGAGCAAATTCTGTTAATAGGGCTTTAAGTATGACCTCATTAGCATGTGCTGATGCATACTGTAACAGTGGCTGAAGTGTTTTGTAACAGTGTGTTTAACTTCTTGTTGTTCACACACTGAAAACGTTTCTTAGAAGAGGCTCAAATGATTTGATGTTAAGGAGAGAGTAAATGTAGGAATTTGAAAATGACTGCTCCATACCATATTATTTTTTATAAAGTACAGCTCTATTTATTTGCATCTACAGTATACAGTGTGCACTATCACTGTATTCATATGTGCCTTAAGCACCTTCATGTCTTTCATTATAACCTGTTGTGTACTCCTGTGAGTCTAAACAGCGGATAATAAACGGGTCTGTGTTTAGTCTGTTGTGGTTGTCCCTGCCTCACTTCTGTGTAAATAAGAGAAAAAATGTGTTCGCTGTATTGACTGGGGAGGGAAGGAACAAAGTCAGAGTGGTTGGTGAAACAGTCTGTAATGGCTCTACACTGTCAACAACGGTAAAGTAAGAAAGGTGATATAGTTGATCTACACACTGTAAATCAACTATATCGTGTTTTTTTAGGATTGTTTTATTTTAGGCCTGTGGGGGTTTTTTTTCTTGCCATCATGAAGAAATACTGGAAAAGATGACAGTGCCAGCTATTTATGCATATGGTATAATCCCTTCCACCCTGGAGATCTCTGGACCACCTGTATTTGTAATAAAAATGCAACTGGCACCTAGCACCCCCCCACCCCCTTTCTTTGAATGCTGCAAAATTTGGCTAATTCTCAGGAGAAGCTGCCTAGGACAATTATGACTAAAACGGATACAAAATTGTGTTCATTCATTTCTATTACATCAAATAATTTGTAGAACATCACTGTAATTTGCAGTTTTGATTAGGTGGAAGTAAAAACATCAGTTATTGAGGGTTTTTTTTCTTCTCCTCCTATTGGCTTGATAGTGGTGGTTTATACATTCACCTACTAAGTGAAAAATCCCTGGTTTGATCCAAATCCCTTTGGGGTCGTCAGGAAGGGTGTATAGTAAAAATAAATTAAACGTGGCGCTACCTGCTCTGGCAACCCCTTGTGAATAAGGGAGCAACCAAAAGTAGCTTGTTGTTGAGGGTTTTTTTTTTTTAATTAATTAATTAATTTTTTAATTAAATTTTATAACCTCATCTGGACTGGTGATTTGACAGGAAGACTTCTTGTATTTCAAAAAAAAAAAAGTCTCTCTTATCCCTAGGTTGTTAATTTTGGCACTCAGCTGTTACTGACTTACTTTGTTATTATCAATCACATCAGATGTTTCATCTTACTGACCTCATCAGATTGTACTAAAGCTAGCGCTTGTGTTTTACCAGCTTCACAGGCTGTGCTGGGTTTTCCTCCTGGAGTTTGTAAGGGGATGGAGCAGCGTGGAAATGCAGGAGGGGAAGCAGAGAGCCCCAGCCGTCTGGACAGCACTAGCCCAGAGGAGAGAGGGGAGAAGGGGGAAAGCCCCACTTCCAGTGGTCCTCCTCAGTGCAAGCTGAGCCGTCTAGAGGTCAATGGCAGCCCAACAAACCCACGAACCCGACAGAACTGCACACCGCTGAGACCACTTGGAGGTGGGTTGTTAACAGTGTTAAGAGGTGTTAAGAGTTATTTTTTTAGTGTTTAAAGCTGTTGACAGACAGTGAAAGCAGTTATTAAGTATTTTTATATTCTATATTAGAAATATAATTCTAGTGGCTCCAACTCTGCATTGCACTGCCTAAGGAAATTTTTTCAGGCTCCCTAAATTCTCTCTGTGCCCGCGTAATGCTATAAGCACATTGCAGAATGCTGCACTTGAGCTAATATGGTCTAAATGGTCAGAGTATTGAAAGATACCCAGCAATCCTGCCACACCTGCCTCATTAAATGGCTTTAATAATTTAAAATTAATTACAAGCTGAGCTTCTACAGATATCCTTACCTTTACTTTAATTTAATTTTACAGAGGTGCTTAATTCCAGTTTTATCCATGTAATTATTATAAATTTATTTATATCATGTTAGAAAACAGATTTTTTTTCCCTAGAGCCCAAAGTGAGTTCTTGTTTCACTGATAATCCAAAATGGATTGGAAATGAACCTTAATTTTTTTTATTATTATTATTAAGTTTATTTTTGCAGATGAGCTTAGCATGAAAGCCTTGAACAGGAGGTTGTTTAAAAATGTATGGCAGTTTAAAGCATTATCATATCGCACTTGTCTACGGCGGCTTTCCACTCCATCGGTGTACTGAACAAACATTTTTGCCTTGCAGCAGGCTAGATACTTTGTAAAAACTGGTTTGTTTTGAAGCTATTTCAGCCTTAATCAAAGAGGAAATGTGTAGCAAAATTATCATTGCATATTACTTTATAGATCACTATTATGCTGTAATGGTTGGATCTGGTAGCAGAAAGAGACTTCAGTCACTAACCGCCCAGGTGGCCATGGCTCAGGTGGTAAAGCAGGTTGTTTGCTAATCACATGCGGACATGGCTTTGGGAAAGAAACTGAACCCAAGTTTCTCTTACTGGCAGAAAGAGAATCGCATTGTGAAGAGCTTTATAGAAAGTTTGTGCAATGTATGCTCATAGATGAGTAACACAGCAGAAGGTACAGTCTAAAATACACAGAAAACACTCAGTCATAGATGCCCATTATTCTCTCATGCAGTTGAAAACATCATCATGCATCATCACACAAACATTGTAGCAGAACATACACACACACCCAGAAACACACTGCTGTGTTACCTCCCTCCACCCTTCCACTCAGCGGTCTGGTTATTGGCTGATAGCGTGCCTGATGCTGCTGCGGTTTGGCTTCGGCTGATCTGTCACTGCCTCGTCAGGAAGAGAAGGATTGATGGCTTGTTAATTAGCAGCTCCTGTGGGACAGACGAGTGGACTGGATGGGTGTGAAGGGTTCTATGCTTTGAGGATCTCTAAGCACTTACCCAATAACAAGTTCAGACCAATGCATAGGAACCGTTTTCACCACTGGAGTTGTGGCATCGCTCCTGAGTGCTAGATGTAGCACTTTAATAGCGGTTCTGGAAACAAATCTTAACCCTTGTGGGTTTTAATATGTGGTTCAAACACAAATACAGTTGTACAATCTTACACTGACTTACACTGACACTGGCAGCTGCCCAGTTTAACACAATGAGACCACCAAGCTGCTATACTGCAGCAGCACTGACACACTAAATACTGAACAGACAAATTTGTTGAGAAATGTGGCTGTAAGATTCAACTTGTGGAGGAATCCCTGGAGAAAGTAATTTATAACATTATGTTTGGGTTACTCTGCCTGGGATGAATTGTCACATAACTTCCAGTCAATAATGTAGCATTAAATCTTAGATATGTCCTCATATTAGCACAAATCCTTAGCCTAACAGGGAGGACATAATAACATTTTTGAAAATGTTGCACAAAAGAATAAGAATGTGATGCTGAAGTGCAAATTAATGTCCACCCCTCAAAAGTTGTAAACTGCTCTATTTTTCTCCTGCACCAGCTGACATCAGATGATTGAAGGGTGTGTGAGATAGAAAAAAAATCATTAAATGTGCTATCTGCGTATTATGCAAATAATTGGAGACGAGTAGCACGAGTAACAATTGTTTCCATGACTATAATGATGAATGGATTTAGAAACCGGGAGTTATCCATATAGATGTATATGTATATTTAGCCCAACAAAGGCACATTTTAACAGAGGAAGAATATCTTTTCATTAAAGGGGAGGGGGGCAGCAACATGAAGGCCAGGGTTAGGAAAATCCTGAAAGGGGGAAAACCATTTTTCCCCCTTTCACCTGAAAATTGTTGACATTTTAACACTGGGATGGAGGAAAATATTATGCAACACTGGTAAGACCTGAGCTACAATCTCCTGTCTACTGCCATGACCTGGAAAGAGGGTGAGCTACACATACATAAGTGCTATAACTTTCTCCCTCATTGTCTCGTTGTGCCAGGTTTGATGATCCCAGTCTACTGTGTGGTTGAGCATGCAGACATGGGAATGGCCGGCAACTGTGAGGGGCGTAGTGACCGTCATGCCGAGTTTGTGTTGGTTCGTAAAGATGTCCTCTTTACACAGCTGGTAGAGACGGCACTGGTTGCTCTTGGATACTCGCACAGCTCAGCTGTGCAGGCACGAGGTAAGCAGTGGGTGTGGGTATACCTGTAAAGGTAAATTCATGTGGTCTTCAGATAACCTTCTGTAGTTACCCAGTACAAAGGGCATTCAAAGTTAAAGCAACTCTGTCCATAAAAATGAAAAAAACATACCTGATTTTTAAATTAGGCTCATCTCCCTTTCAAGATTGTCTTTTTGGCACATGTCCTGACACTGCTAGCATTTTTAGAATCTTCTCTGGAAGTCCCATGCTGACCACTTGCACTTGTGTGTCTGTGATGTGTACTGGAGCTCCTCAAAATGGTGACTCTTCAGTTGGAATTTCATTTTTTGTAATAAGGATGAAGTCACTGGTAGCCAAATCTGGCAAGCAGGGCAGGTGGTGTGCAAAGACAATCTTGGTGTGGCCAAAAATTGTATGGTGGTTACTGCCACACAATGTCATCTGCCATGGTTCAGATGGTTTATATCAAATGTTTACCCTCAGATGCCTCAAGGTGGTAGAGTAGAACACCTGATTCACAATTTCAAAGTCTTTCCACAATCACAATCTTTCCAGGGAGTGATCTAAAAATGTCAATTGCACTAGAAGCACTCCAAAGGTCCAGACAGGTGTTCAAATTTAAGATCACAACTGGCATTATAAAATGCAGCATGTCATTGTCTTTAGAAAAGCGAATCAATTTCAAGTCATTTTCAGTCACATCAGAGAACGTCACCACAAAGACTCAATGGATTTTTTGGGGCTTTAAATATTTGTAACAAAGGCTGCCCACAAAACAGAGTTTATCTCTCTATATCTAATGAATTACACTGTCAGTGTTGGGAGTTGCATTTAATCATGAGTTATTATTAATCTCTGGCTCTCTTCCACAGTGTATCTTTTGTCCTGTCTTCCTCCCCTCAACCCCAACCAGTCGTGGCAGATGGCTGCCTCTACCTGAGTCTGGCTCTGCCGGAGGTTTCTTCCTGTTAAAAGGGAGTTTTTCCTTCCCACTGTCACCAAGTGCTTGCTCATAGGGGGTCTTGTGATTGTTGGGGTTCTCTCTCTAATATTGTAGGGTCTTTACCTTACAATATAAAGCGCCTTGAGACAACTGTTGTTGTGATTTGGCGCTATCTAAATAAAACTTAATTGAATTAATGGATTTAGAGATTATCACACCCAACATGACTGAACAGCTGACCTGCAACAATCAATATACTTGAGTGCTGACATGAAACTTTAGCTTTTTCTTTAGAGTGCTGTACTAACATCAACAATATTCTAACTTGGTGTTTAAGAAATCCCACAGAGGCATGAGATGATGACAATGAATAGTGGGCAAACTGCAACCCTGACTTAAATTAAAGTAAATTTTATCCACAGAAAACTGACATCTACAAATCTAAATGAGTTATTGCACCTCTAAAAACACACAAGACACACGAGGGGATCTCGACATCTTCAGGCCTTTCAACTTCCTCTTAAACTCCACCCAGACTTCAAGAGAGAACAGTGAAAACAAATCCAAACTTTAGTCATGTCACATCCATTAAATAAAAATAAAAAAATATGATTGAGTGTTCATTAATTCTAAGCTTCTTCACATTTGAGAAATATACATATGTAAACGTTTCTGTTATTACATGCTAATGGGAAATATCTCATGCTTCAGTCATTATTAACACTCTGTTTGTTAAATTATGAGTAATTAATCCAGCAGCAGCCGAATAACATCACTGGTCTCCAGATGACTGTGTTTTGCCACATTGGTACATTGAGTACTCATGTTGCAAAACTTGAGACAGTCACTGGAGAGGTATTTACCAAAAAAGTATTTTCAGTGGTTCAGTACACCCACCTGGCTGCATGGTGGTTAAACTGAACAATAAATCTATATCTGAAAACCCCAGACCAGCACCAAAATTCAGAGATCAAAACAGAAGAGCAAACAACATCCAGTTCAACAGCCTTCTCACACACAGACACATACACAGAGTAGGGCAGTTTGAAATTCCTGGTGTGTCCCATAAACACAGGGTACTCTAACCATGTGGCCGACGCCCTACGACCCCCCTCGCCTGTCCCAAATAGCTAGGTTTTGTTCTGAGAAATAAGCCTTTTCTTTTCAAATAAATAATTTTTGGCTGGAGTCATGCATTTTTTCCCCCGAGTGTGGTCACAACCAAAATTATACAGAGTCTCTTCTGCGATTGAATTGCATCTTGCATAACTTTGACTGGATGAGTATTTTTAAACTCTTCACTGAATGGCACAGGTTTTTTTTTCTTTAATTAACTTGCACATTATGGCTAATTAAAAAGCAGCTATTTCTTATTTGGAATATATGGTTAAGGCTCTGGTTGTAATGTGGGCTTAGGTGAACTGCTAAGCGAAATAGTCTAACTAAATTTAACTTAAGGTCGAGTTTTTGGAAACATTCGCTGATATTACACACTTAAAAATGACTGTTTTTAAGGAGTTCAAACCACTAGTGGATCCCCTAAACAACCCAAACTTTATTTTAAGAAGGATACTGCACTTAAGATAGATTATGTTGGAACCCAATTATTTTAAAATGTTTAAAATAAACTTTTACGGCACCTATGAATCTCCCAAATTGCTCCCTGCTGCAACAAGTAGCTCCTTTTGGTATCTTTTTTTTTTTTTTTTTCTTTTCCATAAAACCTTTATTTGCTTGATAATCAGACTAAAATGCCCTTTTGTTTTATTTCATTATTTCTGAAATAATTTTCATGTTTGCTGATCATCAGTCTCATCCATGTTTGTTGCCATTTTTGTGGTTTCTTGTGTTACTACATTGGCAAAAAATGTCTATATCCTTAATCTAATCCCACCTACACAGTTTGATTTGGTTGGTTGTTTTTCAAACTGGGAAGCAGCAATCAGTGATGACAATACTGTGATGTGTATCTGTGGGGAAATATGATGCAAGCGAGAAATTCATAGGTCTGAATGCAGTTATGTTTAGTATAGTATGACCTAGTAAGTATGACATAAGTAAATTGTGCCATTAAAAAATCCAACATTTATAAGTTGATTTTTCAGAGTTACATGAAAAGCTAACAGGAAATCAGGAAATTGTGTTTTGTTTTTTGATATATTTAAGTTTAATCTTTGATTAAGATCCCTTTTGATTTGACAGAAAAAAGATTTCTCTGTTTTTAGGTCAGTGTGTATGAAGTCGTACCCTCTTGCAAATTATTTTTGTACTGCAAAATCTTACTGTGACTGACATGTAGACATATACCGATATGAGGTTTTGTTTAGGCTCTAGAGTAAGCTGCAGATTGGTAAAATGATAAAGCCCAAAAGTCTGCCCTCTTAACGCAACTTTAAGCTTTTGTTTACTTCAGGTCAGTAAGAGTTTTAAAATGTTAAAGTAGCATCTTGTAATTAGTTGATTACATGTAAAAGTATCAATCATTTCAAAATCAAGCCAGCTGTAGGAAACATAAAAACTGCCAGTTATCGGAGGAGATATCCTGTCAGAGAGCAATGACCTCACAGTGTTTATTCTGAGCATCAACATCAAAACGGCACTCTCATTCACAGCCTACTTCAGTCCTAATGTTGAGCTGATTTTACATTTCTCCTCTGATTAATCAACTTTGGAGTCCAAAGAGAACACACTTTGTTCTTTGCCCCTATCACCCCCATCCTCACGCAACACACACACACACACACACACACACGACTGAGGCTGGCAGGCTAAGACTAGACAGGGTCTGTGTTTGATTTAGAAGATCTTAATGTGATTAGGCCTGTTTAGATTTGCACTTCCAGTCACGGTCGTATGAAGGCCAGGGGAATGTTCAAATCATGATGATACTCAAAGATTCACCAAGAGTTTAACTAACAGGTCAAAAAAGCACAAACAGGTTGAGCTGATATTTTATTTTATTTTATTTTTTATATTGATGAGAACAAAAGATTTAAAAATGTAGACTTTTAAACAGCAATTGACCTTTGTGGATGTGTGTGTTTCTACAGGGATCATTAAAGTGGGCCGGTGGAAGCCGATGCCCATCCACTACCTAACAGATGCTCCGGAGGCCACAGTGGCTGACATGCTGCTGGATGTTTATCACATGGTTACACTGCGGATCCTACTGCACAGGTCAGCTCTGTTTATTTCAAATTGTTAAATTGTTGAAAATTAATGTGAGATGAACATCAGTATTGACATTTTAGAGTCTAGCTCCATGTTGTTAGGATTTTTCACATCTTTTTAAAGTATGATTATTTCCATACTGAGGAGTGCAGAGAGTCGTAAAGTAACTTGAAAGGTCAAAATAAGTGCTGGGGACACCAGCCCTCTTGATTTTTGTTCATGCAGTTTTGTTTTGCAGAGTTTTGGGGGACTTTGCAATAATAGAACTGCTGCGTGTGCTTGGTGGATGTATGAATATGACTTTATGTATACACCATGCACACAGGCCAGCAGCGCTGTTGTCACTAGGGGCCCAAAAGTACATTTTTACCCATCCACTCATTGTAGTGGATAGTTTCAAGATTTGTAGAATGTCAAGTTCTTGTTTAAATACACTTGAACAGAATCCTATTCTGTTGTGACTCTATAGTCTAAAGCACTAGAATGCACTATATAAATTTTAGTACATTACATTATTCATCATATGTGTGCAGCAGGTACAATTTATACAAGAGGTCACTTTGGAAAGGGTAAAATACAAGCACATACATAAACACTCTGACAGCCAGTGACTGCAGAACACAAGGGTTAAAACTGGTGTTCTGTTTTGAGATTTAAAAACGTCATAACAGGTAAAAATGCCTATTGCAAAAGGTTAATTCTTGTTTTTTAAATAAGTACTCTGATTACATCAGATTCTTGGCTGGTTTCTTTCTGTAATCAGCACTGCTCTTAAAAGAGTGAATAGAAAAGATTTGTCATTTCCATGTAGCTTTGCCCGGCTGGAGGAGCTGCCATCAGAGCAGTGGACCCACGCCACAGTGAGGAACGCCCTCAAAGAGCTGCTTAGAGAGACCAACCAGAGTGCTCTGGCAAAGGAGTGTCCTCTCTCCCAGGTAACTGCTTCATGGTACTACATAAAACTGTCCAGGAAGAGTTATGATGAATGGATTTAGGCACAACATAACAGAAGTTATGTTGTGTCATGTGTCCACTTTGTAATAAAATCATGGACTCTGCTTGAACTCTTACGATGGCTCACAACACTGCAACATTAAAGTCACTGAAAGTGATGGAACTCTTTCTCTGAATAAACTACTGAATTTTTTTATGACGTGATTAATTAGGTTTGTAGTTAATCCATTCAGTCATTGCATATTATACATATTGGACAGTGTAAACAGTACATTCAAAAGAATTAGTTTGGTAAGTCCCAGATAATAAATGCTTTATACTTTAGGTTTTAGCACCCATAAGCTCCAAATGTGAGCTATAATCAGCACATGCAGGATATATTCTCTTGTATTTATCAAGAAATAACATAACAACATTTGTAGGTGTACCTACAAGTTGTTTGGTATTGAAATAGTTTTATTTATAACGTACTGTGATGAACTGAACACAAAAGGACAACATAGTTTAAACTCCTTTTCTGGAGCTCAGTTTTAACTGTTTTTGTCACACACTCATTGATAGCCAAGATGCTGCTAAGTATTTGTCTCTAAGCACATGGTTTCATCATCAGTTCACCACACGCTTAGTGCAGTGTGTAATCTGACTGGCTTACACACACACACATACAAATATTGGTACCATCCCATGGGAAAGGATGCAAACACGCACACCTCAATTATCCTGCTCACACACACCCTGCAGTCATTAGAGTTGAGAGTGTGTCATTTCGACTTGTGATTTATACATAAGACTTAGTCATGATGTAATTAGTGATTAGGGGAAGTGTGTGGGTGGTGTGCATTTGCAGCTTGACTCATGTGAGTTTTAATCCTCAGCGTTTCCCATGTTGAGCTTTTGCTGGAGTTTTTGCATCTCTTGCTCTGTGTAAGTGGCCACAGTGCATATTAGGAAAGGGTGGATACACACTAAGTTTTAATACATCAGCAGTGAGTTGGTCATTTGCTGAGATTTGAGATTTTTCATCAGTCTGAAAGACAAAGCTGTTGCTCTAATAGTACAAAAATGTTGGCTAACCCCATGAATGAATGATGTATTATGTGTCAAACTCTCTCTGTGTCAGAGTATGATCTCAGCAATCGTGAACAGTTCCTACTATGCCAACGTCTCCACCTCTAAGTGCCAGGAGTTTGGACGCTGGTACAAGAGATACAAACGCATCAAAGGTAACTCTGAAACCTAATAGAAGCAGTCTGTTTCTTTCTTTCTTTTTTAAGCAAACTAAATCAGTAAACTAGCCTCAAGCTGGGCACAGATATTCCTGCCCTAAAGTGCTAAAGTGGAGGTGCTCAGTGGGAGACAAGTCAGTATTTTTCTGATTATGGAACAATGTTGCATATATTTGTTGGCTGTCAGAGACAACAGCATGCAAAATCTAATGGGACCACAATGTAGTTAATTAGCTGCAGCTTGTGTGCTCTTACTTAGATTATGACAACTGAATGCTTTCTAAGGTCCTGGCTAAAATGCTACAGTTTGAAACAGGAAGGAATTTGTCGCCAATTATCCTCTTAAAAATGAATAATGGTATTACTGTTGTAAACTGGCTTTTTGAATTACCAAATGATTCCCCTAGCTGTACTAATATTGTTATTTTAAATTGGAGCAAAGTTTAAAATCTAACCATTTAAACATGCTATCCTAAAGGCTGATGTGATTTTTAAAAAAAGGTCACTTGTTTTAGTGTTCAATGTTGAGTATTAAAGAAACTCGTTATGCGTGTCTTCAACTTTAGGATCAACAGTTATTGTTAACATATTGTTAACATGTTGCACAAAATAAAAGTCAAAGGTTTTCCAGGTTGCTTTTTAACTTATCACCTTTTTAACTAGTTTAGGATAAGTAAGAGTTTAGGGTAATGTTGGCCATTACATTTTTTACCGACTAGGCTAACTCCGGGTCATATTTTTCCACTGTAGGCACTTTGTTTTATCTCAAAGAAGTGTAACTACTGACCTCATTGACTGACTGAAACAGAGACAGTTTCATGTCATTTAAACTTTCAACTTTAAAGCTTCTTCATTCTGTTTTTATCCCTGGAGTCTAGAGTGGCTTTGCATGATCACAGTTGAAAATATCCTTATTTATCTTTAATAAATAAGGATATTTTTAAAAGTGAAGACTGCACTTTTAGCTTATAGGGACTATGTATACCTCCACTGGCTCCATTATTTGAAAATTTAGCCATCTTTAATATGAGCATTCATTATTGTAACTGTATATATTTGACAGAATATAAGAAAAGTACAGAAAATCTTCTTTAAGCTTAAAAAGATTCTTTCTGGTTATTGGGGAATTCTATTGACCAGTAACATTAGAGTAGGCTTTGGGTGCCAGAGGTTAAATCAGAATAGTTGTGTTCCCAGGTCGATTCCACACATGCTTTTCCTGTCACAACAAGTAAAAATGTGTTGTAAAAATGAGAAAAAAGATAAAAGGGTCATCTTGCAAGGTTATCAGGATTTTTTTCAGAAAAGAAAACCGGTGACTAAAATTGTCATTTTTACACACCTGTAAACAAAAACTTGGCCACACATGGGTTTCTAAGGAATGGTTTCTTGTGTGCATGTACAGTAAATGCGCTCACTCCCAGGTGTTCCTGCAATGTAGTGATTATATTTTCAGTCTAGGTGTGTGGCTCTCAGTAACCTCCCGGTTAAGTGTCCCCCTCCTGCCTTGTTAAAAACTTTTACAGTTTTTTTTGAACAACTCTCCTGAACCTCAACCACCAGCTGTTCAGCTGTTTATACTTTATTTGCTTTCTGCTACTTTGAAAACTCATAAAGGTAAAAACTGTCTGACACTTTAAAAAAAAAAAAAGAAAACTGACACTTATTTCTAGTCATATTGCAAGTTAATATGACTCACCTGCCTTAATGCCTTCATTTTGTGATCCTTTCTAACGAAGCTTTTCCATTCTTCTGTCCACCCCCTGTATGTGTATGAGCACATGTGCCAGCCTCTGTGTGTCTAATCTGCTGCATGAGACGTCTGTCAGTGACAGCTCTCAGTAGGAAGGAACTGTCACACATGGTTCACATTAATGTCACCCTTAATACACATGACAAAACTAAATGCTCTTAACTCCTAATGGAAAACAGCAGTAACCCCCAACACACACACACACACACACACACACACACACCAACAAAATGCAGGAATAATACTTATTACACACACACAAGGTAAAAATCTGATGCCCTGCCAAACCTTGCTGCAACTTTTATTCCCTTAATAACCAAAAATGCGACACACAGCCAAACCGAGTGGAAGCATAATAAGAAGCAGACTTACGTGGAGAGGCTGTTAAAATCCAGGGGAACACAAAGAAAGAGTTCAGCGGAAACATTCTTCACTTATTTGATAATCTTATCTAGAGAATATGGAGACAGTAAGTGAAAATAAGACCATACTTCAACCAAGGTTGTGATCAGATCATTGCCTGAAGACTAGAATTGTAGCTGAGATTTTCACACTTTGAAATAATACACCACAATTTTATGATTTGGAGCAAAATTTTGTGGTATTCTTGACTCTGGGTCATGGACCTCTTGGGGTCCTGTGACCTAATTTGAGAACCGCTGCTGTAAGGAATCCTGGAAGAATCCCTGTAAGGCCACTCACAAGTTCTTCTACTGCAATACTGTCACTACTGAGGCTTTGATAAAACTTGAGCTATTTGACTTTTGCTCACATTGGTTGATGTCAGAGTTGGAGGAGAAACATGAGCTGACTGAGTTAATGGCTAATGGATTAGATACAATATGGATCATTTTAAAGCTAAAAGAAGCATCATTGAACTACATGGGTAATGAATGTTTATGTTTATGAAAAAATTGCTGACAGACTTTTTTTTTTTTTTTTTTTTTTTGTTAATTT